>CANXYI010840769.1:0-12394 GCA_948208565.1 Hura crepitans | reverse complement strand
AAATTCAGGCCTGAAGCCCACTCTAAAAAAAAACTATCATGAATTGTATTTGAAAAATAAAATTAGGACTTCAAGTTCAATAAAAAGAATTAGGGTTTTAAGTCTAATAGAAAAAATGGGCATTAGAACCACTTCACTATGTATTAATAGAATTTGCTAATTAGTAATATTCGTATTAGGCTCATATTATAAAAAGATTAAATGATTTTTTTTGTTTCCTCAATTTAATTTGCATTAGTTTTGACTTTAAAAGCTATCATGAGCTAAACGGTAGATAAGAATAATAATAATTATTTGTCATCATATCAAATTAAACATAGAACAATAGATATTAAAATGAATTTATAAGAAGTATAATATTAAGAAACATTCCTCTAAGACATCTATTTAATATTTATTGTTCCTATTTTGAACAAAAATTGTATCCGAACAAATTAGATGTCTACAATTATAGCGCCCCTCAAACTCAGCTCCTCAGTCTCATCTCCTTTACATAAACCCTTAAGCAACAAATCCATTTAGATGCTCGCGGCTGTAATAACAGTAGCAGTAAAGACACCCTTATTTTTTTTATCCAAACCCAAACAAAAGAGGGTTCTTCCTTATTTTCTCTTATTTGTGTTTTTGTTTTCTAAGCAAATCTAATGGATGAAATGTCGTTCCTTCGCTTGAACAATTTGCAATGGTGAGGAACTTAATAGTAGCCAAATTGTACTACTTCAATCCATCTACAAAATTATTTTCTCTTCACTTAGCAAGAGATTGGATCGATGCCCTTGATCCCTTCAAAAGCCATGTTTGATCTCTTTACTTGTCAAACTAGCTCTTAGTTTTCCTTCAAGAATTGAGAACCCGTGAATTTATTGTCATTTCTGAGCAACAATCCCTCCTTTTATTATATCTTGCTCTTGAGATTAGCTAAAAAAATTGGAGGCAAAGGACTAAAGATAGACTTGGGTTGGCCTTCTTTCTATGGATCCGAAAGAAAGTTCTTCTCATTTAAGCTTCTCCTTTGAATCTTTTTGTCCTAAAGATGTTTATGGAGAACCAATTTTTGGTTGGGATAAAAGCTTATATAATGGTGGCATTATTATCATCCACATGGAGTGTCGTTTACTTGATAAATCTAAAGGCTAATGTGTTGCCACATGGCTGAAATCTAGCCATCCAATGATTTTTTTGTCTTATTTGCTATTAAGTTACCGATATTCCATGTCACCTTCCATTATCTCTTAACTCTAAAATATTTTTTTGACAAAAATTTACTTCAAATCTCAAATTTTTAATTTCATGCAATAAAGTTCATATTCATATCGTATTTAAAATTTTTAAACCTTCTAACGATCACAATTTAATTTTATATTTGAACTTCATACTTACTTCGGGTAGTACTATTTATAGGTCAAATTCGAGTCGATAGAGTCTAGGGCCTAGCATGCGTCTTAGAGAGATATTTTTGAAAGTTTAGAATTTTGAGTCGTTATAGTATTACAAAATAAGACATAATAACATCATTTTCGAAACTTTAAAAATAATTTTGAAAAAAATTGCAAAGTAAAATAACTTTTTTTTATAAAAGAATAGTTTAGTAAGTTTTTCTATTTATTTACTACCTACGAATCAATTACTCAAATTCATTTTATTATCATTTAAGTAAATTTTAATTGTTAAATGCATTAAAAATAACAATTTGATGATTAAAAAAAATCACATGGGAAAGGACGAAGCATTTTCCAAATTAGCAACTCTACGTGCATTATTACAAATTAGTTGAGCCGAAAGGCTTATTTGCAGCTTTGGCCCATATTAAGCAGAGCAGAGCTTCCCATTCCCGCCTACCTCACAGGGAGACAGACTGAGAGTTGAGACTAAAGAGAGCAAAAATGGGACGGCCTTCAGCATCTTCCTCATCGAAGAAGAGCTTAGAGCCAGACGTCTTAGAAAGAAACAGATTAAAGAAGCTCGCTTTTTCTAACAATCTCCTTTCCGATACTCCCACCAAAACCCTTTCTCCTCTTTCCCCATCCACCTCCGTCTTGAAACACCATGGTAAAGATATTCTCAGGAAATCTCAGCGAAAGAATCGATTCCTCTTTTCCTTTCCTGGTCTTCTTGCTCCTGTTGCCTCCGGCGGCAAGATTGGAGAGCTCAAGGACTTGGCCACCAAAAACCCTATTCTCTATCTCCATTTCCCTCAGGTTCAACATTTTTGTCAATCAAATTATTTATTTGGGCAAGTTTTATTAACTGACATTTTAATTTTATTTAAAGGGTCAAATGAAGCTGTTTGGAACTATTGTCTATCCCAAGAACAGATACTTGTCATTGCAATTCTCTAGGGGTGGCAAAAATGCTGTCTGTGAAGATTGCTTCGATAACATGGTGTGTTCTCTATTGTGTTATATTTTTTGGCTACTGACTATTGATATGATTTTTGTTTTAAGTTCATGGAATTTTTTTTAATTGTTGTAATCTGGTCATAATAGTTTTTTTTTTTTTTTCAATTCTTCTCGGCCATTCTGAATTATTTGCTTGCGTTCCTTTTTCCCCAGATTGTGTTTTCTGAAGCCTGGTGGATTGGAACAAAAGAAGAGAACCCAGAAGAAGTCCGGCTTAATTTTCCCAAGGAACTGATTGAGGTTTGTTCCTTTTTTCAGGCCATTTTTTTAAAAGTGAATGGAAGCAAGCAAAGAAAATAAGGACACTGAAACATTGGTCTCGGTTTGTTGTATCAGGGACAAGGACAGGAAATTGAATATGACTTCAAGGGTGGAGCGGGTGCAGCATCTACAAACAAGCAAGCTGTTAGCAAAAGTGTTGCAAAATGTGTAGAAAAAGAGTCATCTGAAACTGAGCTTGAGAATGATTCTTCAGATGACGAAAACAAAACTGATTTGAAAGAAACTGTGCAAACCCGGCACTCTGCTAGAACTTCTGGAAAAACATTCAAGTATTTCTTTAACATTCTTGATTTAGCCTAGATAAAAGTTTTAGCAGTTGCAAGGAAACTATTAGACCTCATATTATTAACAGTAGCATAGAGTATATCCTGGTGGTCTGAACAATGCAACTTGATGTATGTTTAGGAATGGATTATCACATTGACTTGTCTGAGGAAATGTCATTCAATGAACTTGGAAATTATTTTCTCCTTGTGGAACACTTTCATAGAAAAGGTTGATTTTCTGCATATGTTGCATTGTTATAAGCTTTAGGAAATTTCCGAACATGTTTTATATGCCAGTACAATACAGTGGCAGATACTATTGATGTATATCTCATAGGAGATGGAAATCCAAGAGTCAATTTTCTGAATGAGATATGTTCTCAGATGTCTCGTATATTCAGACTTGACATTCATGAAAAAGTAAAAATTGAAAGTAAGTTTATTACTTGTATCATCAGAATGATAAACTATCGAAGCATTATTAGAAAAAAATGAGAATGGTCACCTGAGTTTTAGAATTGGAATTTTTTTACTATTATTTTTTTATTTTCTTGTCATAATTTTACAGTTTCTGGAATATTTCCTTATCCATTGTTTTCAATTTTACGCATTATTCTTGAGTTTATGATGCAGTCAAGTCTTTCTATATCAGGTTTGCTGAAGTTTCTTCTGGGGATGATTCTGTTGAAAGTGTTGCAACTGATGTCTCAAAGGAAGGAAGAGAAGAAAAGAAGGTTAGGAAAGCACTTGGCTCTTGGAAACTATATTGTTTCCAAATCGCAGTGTTATATAGTTCACATGAGCAATGTGTTTAGGACATGTGCAGCTGAATCATATACATTTTTTTTTCCTCTTTTGGGACTTATATTTCCCGTATAAATCTTCCTTCACACTTGCTCTCTGACTGAATTTCAGGTAAAATTTAATACGTCTACCATAGTTCTCGACTTTGACAATGAGGATACCACCGAAGGAAATCACCACTCACAAGTTGAAGCGTGTTCCATGTCAAAGCCGAAGTCTAGAAAGCTATCAGAATCTGCTGGCTCAGCAACAAAATCTAATGAGGGCCCGCACTCTAATCGTGGTTCACTTGTTCAAGCGACCATATCAACATTATTCAGTAAAATGCATGGGCAAAAGGAAGTGGAAGAAAAGGTAAGAGATAGCCTTTTTTTTTTTTTTGGTTAATGGATGAACACTCTATATTGTTATACATATTGCTAAGGCTTGTTTAAGTATCATATCTGCAACTTTGATGTCAAGAAGCATGCATGCATTATATAAACATTATTTAGTGTTTGTATATATAATAAGTGAATCTCTTTGTTTAAGTACTTATTCATATTCTTTAGGGTACTGAGTTTCCAGTAAACTATGACTTATTAATTAGTGATTGTTCTTGAGGAAAGCGATTTTGAAGATGAACTTTCAAATGTTCAAAGGGGAAATCCAGACTGTTAAATATTGCTCTATTCTGTTGTTGAGAAATATAGAAACATAAAGAGCCTCTAGAATTGGTACAAAGCTATTTTTTTAAAAATCAAATATTAAAGCATTTGACTAAGCTTTTATTTAAGAATTTGGATTTGGATGTTGAGGGTATATTTAGAAGTCAAGAAAAAAACTGTTAGTTCTATGGTCTTAACATTTCAAGTTTGAATTTCATAAATTTACTTTATTTGCTAGGATTACAAGGAAAGGAAAGAGAAGAGTTTTCTAGGTTATAAACTGGTAGCCAGATATTTCCTCCTATTTCGCATATTTCAGTTGAATAAACAGATCATAATATGCTAACTATGGATTAGAGGTAACTTTCATTTTTTTTCTGTTTCTTAAATGTATATAACATAATATATTGATATTTACTGCTAATTTCATAATTTATATTGTTTGTCTATATATTTGCTTGTCCTTCATTTTTCCTCCTTGCATGTCTTCATTTGACATATGACAGATTCCTATGTGCTTGTCAAATCTTACTAGCAGCTCTTGGTCTTTGGAGTTGAATCCTTGCCACTTCCTATCAAATAGTCATTACATAGATAATATATTTTTTCACCGTGCTTGTTCTCATTTGCTGTCTCTTGATTCTTGGAGGTAAATTATAACATTTCTTTGCTTTCTTAGTCTTTAGGTTCACTAGTCATTCTACAGTTAAGATATAATCCAGTTGCTGCGTCATTATAAATAAATGGTTCTAGCAAAACTTGAATAGGAAAATATTCATAAGTTGCATGCATATCCGCTATTTTTGCTGCTTTATTGTTACTGTTTTTTTCTAACGTAGATCCATTGCATCTTCTCATTAGATGGATAAATTTCAGACAACTGAGTGTGTATGAATTAGAGTTATATTTGAACTAACTGCTTAAGAATAAGAGTTGTCTTATTCTTTTTTTTCCGATACCAGAATGAGCGAAAAAGTCCAAGGAAGTTACAATCATCAAAAGGTTTCTGTTCTACCCACTCCTCATTTTGCTATAAAAGACTGGGATAGGATTCAAAAATATTTAATTACTTTTGATGTTACTAGCTTCTGGTCAGAAGTTGCAGCATGTTGATTTGAAACGGAAAATTGAGCAGGTGACAAATTGCTTTGATTTCTTACCATTTTCCTCCTTTCATTTTCCATGTTAAGGGAATAATCGTTTTGCTGCTCAGCTTAAATTGCTTAAGCAGATCTAGTGGCTGGCTGACTGTTGTTTGTTTTAGGCTGGAAGAGGGCCTAGTAAAAGGGGGAAAGCATCTGTTGGCAAACGAGGTGATTTTTCTCTCCCTTTCCATGAATTATTGTCAAATAATGTTGCGAAAACAGTGTTGCCTTCCAAATTTTTGGAAAATATCTTCTCATTTTGGCACATCCTTCCAAAAAAATATATGTTTGGAGTTGGGAATTTATTGGGTGTCTTATTTTACTTGGGCATGATGTTTGACGTCTCTAGGAGTATTTATATAAAATGATTCCCATGATGCCATAGGGAACAGGAATTTTAAATCTTCAATATTGGGATTGGATTTTTTATGTGGCTTTCAGGGATTGTTGCAATGTCATGAGCCATATTCTGGAAACTTTTGTCTGCCACAACTTGCTTTGTTTTTTATTGAGATTGGAGTAGGTTGGCTATCATCCATGTCTGTTTGGTGTTTTCAGGCTCTAGTTCTGTTTGTATTCTCTTGTCCATTTACAAACTTATAAGGGAATACCTCCCTGAAAGAAAACCCACCTCGTTCAAGCAATAAGATTAATACTAGCTTGATTATGCATTTAATTTTAAATTGCTAATGAAAATGCAAGAGCTGAAACAAATCTTAATGGTAGATCAAGTTCTAAAAAGCAAGAGTTTGCAACTTATATATGAATTCCATTTAATAATGTTACAGAATGTAAATATCAGTATTTTCCATGTATAGTTAGGCATATTAATGGGCTAACGTATGGGCAAATTGGTAGCTAATTAAGGAGATTGACTTCCTGTTTAAGGCTTTCTGAAAGTGTATATGCACAGAGGTCTTTTGTGAAGAAAAATTATCAGATAGTACACAAAAAAACCTTTTGTTTTGTTACATGGTATCAGAGCCTTAGGCTTGTTTGTGATTCAGAGAAAATTTTTTCCAATCAAGTTTATGGGTAACGAGTGTTACTGTTCATCACCGATTACTATTTTGGTGACCGTTTCTAATCCACTGCCCCCTAAGAACAGAGTGGGGGATTATTTTCGGCCGGCCCTCAAGAACCAGTGACCGTGTCTCTGGTGAGTGAAGCTCATACGCCATATTTGTTTCTTGGCCCCTTCCTCATGCACCACCACTCGTTGGGGCTTGGCTTGTAGATCGGCGGTCTGTCTTTTCTTCCGGCATTGCCTAGCAGAATTTTGCTTGTTTCTGGAGTCGATCAATTGATAGGTATCTGTCTGAAGGAGATTCGGTTTGCTTCTGGTTCTGTTTGCAATTGATTCTGGTATCTCGTTTCTGTCCTTATTTTATTTTGAAGAACTGCTCTGTTTGTGGGTAGTCTTGGGTGTTGCTTTTGTTGGCTGGGTTGTGTGACATTGATTTTCTGATCTAGATTATGAATTATGCAGGATAAAAAGATTTATGAGGTTGTTCTTGCCTTGTCTAAAATAACTGAACACAAATAAAATTTGTCAAATTATTTGGAGTAGAGCAAAACAATCAAAATTTGTTTGCGAAGTGTTGAGAAAGATGATCATTTAATTTTAGATCCTCCAAATGATGAAACTAGGCAGTCTTGGCTTAGAGATGATGCTAAGTTGTTCTTACAGATTCTGAATTCTATTGATCATGAAGTAGTGGGTATGGTAAATCACTGTAAATTTGTCAAAGAACTGATGGAATATTAAGGGTGTGTTTACTTATAGAAAACAGTTTTCTGTTTTCCATTTTCTATTTCTTAGAAAATTTGAGTATTTATTTTTTATGGAAAATTCGGAAAACGCGTTTAGTTATTAAAGATGGAAAATAGTTTTCTAGTCTAAAAAAATAGAGAATACATTTATTTATCAAAAAAGGTGAAGATACTTAATACAAGGACTAAGCCTATATATAGGAAGAATATATGCTTAGCTGTACTAACAGCCAAGGAGACTTTTAACTATAAATTCTGCCAGTTAAACAGTTGCTAGTATAACATAATTCATTTTCTAACTGACTTAGTCCCCTTTTATAATACTACCCATTATCTTGTACATAACTATACCCTCTCCTTTTGAACATTCTTGTCTCCAAGAATGGAAAAATTTTAGAAATTGACGCTTGCTGAAATACTGATCTTTCCAAGTGGCATCCATGAGTGGAGCATATGCTGCCAGTTGTTAGTAACAGTGCAATGTAGCTCTTTGCTTCCACTATACTTTTAACTCCATTTCATCCCAATGCAAAATTTCAGCCTACAACTTCCTAACGAAAAATCTTGCAATTGGCAGATCACTTGAGCATTTTCACAAACACTTACTGGGCACAATGCTTGCCTCCTATAACTTGCAAAATTTTTTGGTGTAATCCAGTCCATTCAGCTCCTCCCTATATCAATCATCTTTCACCTCCAATTTACCACACTCAGTTTCATTTTCTTTAAATTGCTCCATCATGAGAATTTGTCCAGCCCTTTCTATTCTTTTCTTTTGCCTTCAACACATCGAAAATTGCTTTTCTTTGATGGCAATAACCGAAAATGACACTCAATTGACTGCAAGTTGAGCAAAACTTCCAAGAACAAAATTACCATAAGAATTTTTGAACCATTTTCAGTCACAAAATCAATTCCTTCAGTGAAAAATTTCAGTACAAACTCTTTATTTAGACTTGCAGCACTATGAAAGTTCACAGGAGCATTTTCAACATCTTTTGGACATAAATTTCTTCCCTATTACTTTCAACCTTAGTTGCTGGAATTGGTAAAATACCATCTTGAGACTTAGAAATTGTAGAAATAGAGTAAGGTGTTGATGTAGATTTTATCGGTTCTATTCCTCTTGCTGAAGTTCTCTTGAATTAGCTGAGCTAAGTAAGCTATAGATCTTTGGTTTTCTTGCCTCAGCTCTTCAAGGATGACATAAGACTGACTTTTTCTACTCTCAGGTGGGTTTGTTCTTGCATTAGGGTTTCAAACTTCAAGTTATGCTCTTGTTGTAGAGTTTCTGGCTTAGATTCTAGAGCTCCACATCTAGATTCCAACTTCTGGAGATAAGCAGCCCCTGGCACCTCAGTTTTGGAGCTGAGAGATCTTAATTGCTCCTTTATCTCTTCCATGGAATTGGATTTTTTTTTTTTTAAAGTGCTTTTACTTATCAAAGCCCAAGGATTGAACCAGGCTCTGATAGCAATTGGTAGGTATAAATCCTAACATTTGCTACCAGTAGTTGTTTAGATAGAAAATGAGAAAAGAAGAAGAATAGGGGAGAGAAACAGAGTAGATAGAATAGAAGAAGAGGGAGAAGAAAGAAGAAGGCTAGAACAGAATCGTAGAGAGAAAATGGATTGATTATAATCTTCTATGATTAACAAGGACTAAGCCTATATATAGGAAGAATATATGCTTAGTATACTAATGAGGAGATAACTATAATTTCTACTAGCTAAACGACTATTGGTATAACAGAATTCATCTTCTAACTTACTTAGTCCTCTTTGACAATGCTACCCATTATCTTGTACATGACAATATTTTTGATGAATGGGTGTCTCGTTCAATTGCCTACTTTAGTGTTGTATCTCTATTTGAAGCACGTTGTCGGTTGGGTCATTCTTCTCTACCGGTGTTAAAAGAAGTTATGCCCTCAATTTCGTGATATATCTTCAATGGATTGTGAGTTGTTATTTTGCAAAACATCAAAGCAGCCTGTTGAGTCCTATAATCAGTAAGCGAGTTGAGTTTGTTTTTGAGTTAGTACATTCTGATGTTTGGGGACCACGTCCTATTTTCTCTAAAACTGGTTTCAAATATTTTATTACCTTTGTGGATGATTTTTGTAGAATGACTTGGATTTATTTTATGAAAAATCGATTTGAGGTATTTGCACATTTTACTGCTTTTTGCGCTGAAATCAAGACTCAATTGAATGAATGTGCATACATTCAAAAGTGATAACGTAAAAGAATACATGTCGGCATCATTTCAGAATTATATGAACCAACATAGCATTCTTCATCAATTTTCTGTGCTAGCACTCCTGCTCAGAATGGATGTGCTGAAAGGAAGAATAAGACACCTTTTGGAGACTGCTTGTGCATTATTATTTCAAATGAAAGTTCCTAAACCATTATAGGCTGATGAATCTCCACAACTTGTTTCCTCATTATTTGTATGCCCTCTACTATTCTCAATGGTAATATTCTTACAGTGTTCTCTTTCCTTACAAGGCTTTTTTGTTTCTCACGGAAACATGAATATTTGGGAGTACTTGTTTTGTTGGATATGTGAGGTCTCATCTTACTGAATTGGATCTTAAAGCCCTTAAATGTGTTTTTTTTGGGATGTTCCTGGCTTTAGAAAGGTTACAAGTGTTATTCTCCAGACCTCCAAAGGTATTTGGTTTTCATAGATGTAGTCTTTTCTGAGCATATTCCATTCTTTTTGTCAAAATCTCATTCCGCCGGTGGGGGGGAGGTGGAGTGTGTGCCCTATTAGTTAATTTATCAAGTCTCTTCTTCAAATCCAAATAAAGCAATGATTTCTGAACCATCTATTACTGATAAGGGATCCCATGGTGATAATTCATGTGTTGAACACTCTAGGGATGTGGATTCTTTGGGCGAGCGAACTATTCCTCCAGCACTAGAAGCCACCTATTGTCCATGTATATTCTAGAAGGCCAGAGCACCATGATACATGCCCTACACTAGTTCGCTCGTTGTTTGATCCTCCACTAAATGATATTGGTGTGCCTATTAGTCTTTGCAAAGGTAAACTCCAATGCACCCTTCCTAAATATCCTATTTCTAATTTTATTTCTTATGATCATTTATCTCCTCCTTCTAGCTCTTTAGTTGTCTCTCTAGACTTTGTTTCTATACCTAAGACAGTTAAAGAAGCTTTGTCCCATCCGGGTTGGTATAATGCTATGCTTGAGGAGATATAGGCTCCGGATGATAATTGTACGTGGGATTTTGTCAATTTACTAGAAGGCAAGAAAGCTATGGTTTGCAAGTGGATTTTTGCGGTAAAATTTAATGCAGACGGCTCAGTGGCACTGCTTAAAGCCAAATTGGTGCAGAAGGGTTTGCTCAGACCTATGGAGTCGATTACTGAAGTACCTTCTCTCCCGTGGTCAAGCTTACATCTGTTTGTTTATTAATTTCTTTAGAAGCTTCAAAGAATTGAACTCTATATCAGTTAGACATCAAGAACGCCTTTTGACATGGTGATCTAGTAGAGGAAGTGTATATGGAGCAACTGCCAGGTTTTGTTGCTCTCGTGCTGGGTGGGGTTGGCAAAAGATTCATTTGAGTTAATTCTGTTATTTTGTAGCTTTGTTATTTTTAGCTGAAAGTTTAGCTAGCTGGCTGTGCAAGGTGACAGTAATTTTGCCAATAGGGTTAAAAGGCCTCTTGTCTTTTAGTGCAGCTGTCCCTTTTCTTATCCTTTATATAGTTGTAATGTCCCTTGGGCCACATGATCATTATCAATGCAATTTTGATCCCTTCTCTCATCTCTCTCTCTCTCTCTCCTTCTAAATCTCTCTTTTGTCCTATTCTTCCTCTTCTTTTCTGTTCTTTCTGGAAATTTCCTACTCATAGCACACCATTAATTATTGTTAGGATCAGTCCTAACAGTGTCACTTTATTCAAGAGAAGATTCAGGAGAATTTGATCTCAACCAGTTATGTGAAGATTGGAGAGCAACTGGGAGATATTTTTACTAAGGCATTAAATCGGAATCGAGTTGAGTATCTTTATAACAAGCTGGGTATGTTAACAATTATGTTCCAGCTTGAGGGGGAGTGTTACAGAATGTAAATATCTGTATTTTCCATGTATAGTTAGGCATATCAATGAGCTAACTTATGGGCTAATTTGTAGCTAATTAAGGAGATTTACTTCCTGTTGAAGTCTCTCTTAAAGTGTATATATACTGGGGTCTTTTATGAATAAAAATTATCAGAAAGTACACAAAAAGTTTTCTGCTTTGTTACAAATAAATTTCAAGTGCTTCTCTATCTACAAATATAATTTACAGTGGATGCTTGATTCTCAAATTTCACACATCCACATTTTTTATAAACACTTGCATGCATTTAATGATTGGCTGAAATTCTATGTATGTCCATTTCATCTGATGTAGCTAACAAATTGATTTTGATGTAATTCCAGGGACTGGAACTAAGAAAAAGAAGAGAGTATCTGAGGTAGAAACCCGTACATTTTAAGGCCATGGTGCTTATGGTGTTGCAACATTAATCTTGCCTATATCTGAGATGTGATTTCAGTAATTTATATTTCGTCATGGTTTATGAATATTTATCTGATGTCCCTGAAGGTACATGGTATGTGAAATTAAGTTGTGATGTTATACGTTAAACTAATAAAAATGTCTTTGCTATCTGCATTGGCTTATTAGTACATGAGAGGGATCATAGGTTGAAGAATTTCCTCTTTATGAATGACACATTGTAAGTATGCATATTTAGCACGAATATAACCTTTAGGGGTACTTCTCTTCAACATTGATTTTCATTTTGCTTCCTTTGTTAATTCTCTTTGCTAATTCAATGGCAGAAAAGCTATTTTATATGTAGATTATTAGAAGTGAAAGTGTAGATGGTAGCGAGAAATGTGGTAGAACGTTGTTGTGGACGCATTTGTCGGACAGACTTACTCACGCAAGCACCGCTAAATTGATTCCAGTTTTGTGTTTTTATTTTAATTTAATTATTATTTTGGATTAGGTTGAATTTTCTTTAGCTGATAGTTAATCCCTTAGTTTAT
>CANXYI010840667.1:0-10949 GCA_948208565.1 Hura crepitans | reverse complement strand
AAGAATAATCTAATACCCATAATTGTTTGCTTGGCAAATTTAAAGCGTTTTTATTACATTTTGTTTTGGGTTTTTTTAAGCAAAATATGTTATGCATTTCAGCTATAGAAGCAGGTGGTTTTTTTTTCCTTTTTTTTTTTTTTTTTTTTTGTGCTGTTTATAAGGCTGTTGAGATTTAAGTTTTCCTAAAGGTAGTTCCATTAGTAGTTTATTGTAAAAGTTTGGCAAATTGCTTCTTTCTATGGTTGAGTTGCATTTTTTATTACTTTTCTTGAAAAAACATGAAATTGCATTAAAAATGCTTTAGGCTTTGTTCCCCAATTCTTCATTTATTTGTCATGATTTTCTGATGTAGGCTCTGTGGATTGCAATTTTTGTAACTGTGCAATGCCTTCTGTTTTTGTGTACAATCTTTTAAAAGTGCTTTATGTGGTTGTCATTGTAACATTAGAACTGGATCATCACGCCCTACTTGTTAGCCTAAGTATGAGCTTTGATATCTTTTTATGTTCTTGTACCGCAGAATTTCCCCGCATGTTTGGTAGGGTTTCTTTTTCAGCCTTAGTTTGTACTTTTAAGTTGTAGAAAAATTTGCTTATGATCATTACATTAGAATTAAATAATCAGTGCTTATTTTGGATAGCCTAGGATGTTCTTGCATTGCAGAATTTTCCTACATATTTGATAGGGTTTCTTTTTTCAGCTTTTAGTTTGTACTCTTCAGTTGTAGGGAAAAAAAATGTGAAGTTGATGAAAGAGAGAATACTAAAGTGCATTTACCTCCAGAAAGTAGTAGACTGTTTTCTGCTTCTAGAAAATTGGAATATTTATTTTCAATGGAAAATTCAAAAAACACATTTTAAAGATGGAAAATACTTTTCTTTTCTAGAAAATTATAAAATCCTTTTTTTGGAAATGTTTTTCATGAATAAACTGAAAAATTTAGAGGTGTGCTAAAAATGAATTAAAAAAATCCTAAGCAATCAGTGAGCTATTTCGGTTCAGAGTTTTCCTTCTGTTCAGCTCAATTTTTTGAAAATTCGGTGCATTTGATTCTTTGGGAGTGAAAATTGAAAAAACTGCACTAAATGAACTCTTAAAATGATGTCATTTTGAGAGTTTAAAAAGACATCATTTTAGTGTGAAAATGATATAATTTAATATCTTTTTATAAAAAATAAAATATTATAAAAAGTTTGGTTGGTTCTTCAAAAAGTCTGGTCGTTTCAGTTTGGTTTTAGTTTTCTCCATCAAGTTCATTGACTTCGGTTATTTTTCTGGAAAAAGTTCAGTTTGTTTGGTTTTTAGGTCGAACCGATAGAATGCACACCTCTAAAAATATGTTTGTTTGAACAAATGTAAAAAAATGTTTTATATAAGGAAAAAGGAGTTCTTTTTAATTTTTGATATATATAGGGAAATTTGGAAAACATCTATCAGATATTGAATCTGACAAAGTAGATTTAAATTAAGGAAATAGAGTAATCGAAGGAGAGAGAAAAGAAGGAGAAGAATTTTAGAGAGAAAAAGAAACAGTAGAATAGGGAAAGAGAGAAGAGACAAAATAGAGATAGGAAAATGCTCTTTTCATTCATGGTCCCCACTAGAGAAAGTACGAGTACATAGATGGAAAGAATGATTCCTTGGTGAGCTGTGCTAGCTGCCAAAGAAGCATGTACTTCTACATAAGAGAAAAATAAACACAGCTGTCTAGTGACAACTATTAATAACTAACTCTCTTTGCCCAATAACTAACTAATGAGCATTTACAATTTTACCCCTATGCTTATACTTGACAATACCCTCCCCTTTGGACCATTCTTGTCAAATTGCTGTTGAATGAAGTTATTGTCTTCCCAAGTGGCTTCAATAGATGGTAGCTCTTTCCATGTGATCAAAAGCTGATGAGTGTGTTGATAACCTAAGAGGGTAGTTCTAGTATTCAAAACCTTCTCTGGTGTAATGAGGAACTCGCCCTCTGTTAAGAGAGGTAGGGTGATTGAGGGGATGACACTATCTCCTACTTTTTTCTTGAGCATGGAGACATGGGAAGTTGAAGCCTATAAGCCACTGCCCCAATCTTTTCAATAGTGGGAAAGGTTCCATAAATCCTTGCAATGAGCTTAATTGACTTTCTCACAGCTAAACTCAACTGCTTGTAAGGCTGAATCTTCAAATAGACCATACCTCCCACTAAAAATTCCCTGTGAGTCTTGTGCCTATCTGCATATTACTTCATTCGGTTCTTAGCTATAGCTAATTGTTCCTTCAAGTAAGAATTCATTGCCTCTCTTGACTGTAAACAGTCTTTTATAACAGCTACAAAAATGGGACCAGTAGGTAACACAAGAAGTCTTGGAAGGTATCCATATACAGCCTGGAATGGACTCATGTTTGTGGCACTATGATGACTTGTGTTGTACCAAAACTTTGCCCAACTCGGCCAGTTAGCCCACTGCTTAGGATGGTGGAAACACATGCACCTCAAGTAGGTTTCTAAGCATTTATTTAGTCTCTCAGTCTGCCCATCTTCGAAAACCTATCTACCACTACTAGTATGGTGTCGAAACCATTGGATTTTGGCGATTTTTCAATAAAATCCATAGATACATCTTGCCATATATAATCTGGAATTGGCAGGGCCGTAGTAATCTAGGACAAGCAGTGGATTTAGATTTACATTTCTCGCAAACATCACATCTAGAGACCCATTGAATCACATGTTTCTGCATACTAGGCCAATGAAAATGTTGTTGAAGTCTAGTAAGAGTACCTCTTATACCCGAATGGCCACCAATTAGGGATTCATGACAAAGGGAAATTAGTTGATCCCTAAGAGAAGTACCTGAGCCCTCATAGATCCTCCCCTTAAATTTTATAATGCCACCAACCAATGTGTAGTTTGGAAGACTGTTGGGTGAGACTGATAAAGAAATCAGCAGGTCTTGATTGTGCTTATCATTGGAATAAGAATCCAGCACCTCGTGAATCTAGCTAGGAATGCAAGTAGAAAGGGCCATATCTGTCAATGAACCTTTAGATATGCTAGATAAAGCATTTGCCACCTTGTCATCTGCACCCCTTTTGTACTGGATAAGATAATCTAGGCCGAGTAACTTTGTGATTCCTTTCATTTGAATAGAAGTGTGAAGCCTTTGCTCTAACAAGTGCTTTATACTCGTGATTAGTTCTGATTATGAATTGACGTCTCCATTTGGAAACTGCGTAGGTGATAGCTAACATCTCCCTTTCATAGGTTGAGAGTTTTTGATTTCTAGGATTGAGGGAAGTGGAAATATAGGACAATGGGAATGGCTGGGAAAAATCTGGCAAAGCCAAGACAGGTGCTTGAGTCATCAATGTTTTGAGTTGATCAAATGCTGTTTGGGTAGCTGGATTCTAGTGGAATTGATCTTTCTTCAAGAGGGTAATGAGTGGCTTGCTAAGAACCCCATACCCTTGAATAAATTTTCTATAATAGCCCGTCAAACCTAGGAACCCTCGAAGACTCTTCAAAGAAGTAGGAATTGGCCAGTTAACCATTGCTGAAATTTTGGATGGATCCGTAGACACACCAACAATAGATATAATATGGCCAAGATAAGTGATATGGTCTTGACCAAAATCACATCTAGATTCTTTAGCCATAAGTTAATGCTGTTTGAGGGTGTCGAGCACAATTTTTAAGTGGATCAGGTGGTGCTCCAAAGAAGTACTATAGATAAGAATATCATCAAAGAAAACCAATGCAAACTGCCTTAGGTAAGGTTTAAAAATGGAATTCATCAAGGATTGAAATGTAGCAGGAGCACTGGTAAGCCCAAAAGGCATAACCAAAAATTCATAATGTCCTGCATGGGTTTTAAAGGTAGTTTTGTTTATATCCCTTGCATTCATCCTTATCTGGTGGTAACTAGATCTAAGATCAATTTTTGAGAATATAACAGCTCCATGAAACTCATCTAACAAGTCCTCAATGAGTGGGATAAGAAATTTGTCCTTCACAGTCTGTTTATCGTGCTCCTTATAATCAACACAGAATCTCCATGAACCATCTTTCTTCTTCACAAGAATAATGGGTGAGGCATAAGGACTATGGTCAGTTAGATAACTGAATTTGCTAACATCTCCTCTAGTCTGTCTTTTTTAGTCTTTTGATGGTGAGGGGAATACAGTGATCATGTGATCTGGTAGGAGGAAGAGTTTGAGGAGTGTGGAAAACTTCAGGATACTGGTTAAGTAAATTCTGTATGGGAGGAGGGGTGGGTGTTTTTTGTGGTGAAGGCTGTGGGGAAATATGTGCCTTTAAAGTGATAATAAAAAACATAGAAGTAAATCCCTTTCATCCGTTGGAGATCACCTTATCAAGAGATTTTGCATTCATCATCTTTAGAGATGCCTGTTCGGAGAGACTTAGCAACTCCATCCTTTTTCCCCCTTTTTGGATCACCAACTTATTAGTTGAGAAGTCAAAGGTAATTGGTGAATGACATTTCATCCAGTCTACTCCTAAGATCATGTCATAGTCACCCAATTCAAGAACCCTTAAGTCAAGGTCAAATTTTTGCCCATGCATGCTCCAAGAGCACTGATTGCACTTGGTCTGTACACTGCTTTTCCTGCCATCTGCAATAGTAAGTAACAGGCACGGGAGAGACTTGGGTGAGGGGTAGTTTTAGGTTCTTTGCTAGAGTTGAATCTAGGAAGCTACGAGTACTCCCACTATCAATGAGTATCATTATGGTCCTTCCTCCTAATTGCCCTTTTAGTTTAATAGTATTGTCACTTAGGCCTCCTTCAACAGCATGGAGAGATAAGCCTATATGTTCTTGCTCCATTTTTGTTTCTTCTATAGTTTCCCCAACCTCTTGCCATTCTTCTTCGGCCTCTTGCTCTAGCTCTAGCTGCTCCAAGGTTTGAAGAGCCATAAGTTTCTTAGTGGCACATTGGTGACCAAGAAAATACCTTTCACCACATCTATAATAGGGAGCAAGGGTTCTTTTAGTGAACTGATTGGGAGGTTTGGGAGATTGTTGGCTACAATCAGCAGCCACAGTTGGTTGAGTGTTTGGTTTATTAGGTGTGAAAGTGGCAGCAGTAGTGTTGTTGGGAGTAGGAAGGTTTCTGGTGGTGGTTTGGCTGGGTAAGTTCGGGTGATTCTAGTGCCTTGGTGGTGGGTATGTTCTAGAGGGTTGTTTGGATTTCATGGCTTCTAACTGTTGTTCTTGGAGTTTGGCTTGTTCAATGGCAGTGTAGAGGTTAGGTGGTTTAAACATTTTGATAGTGCACCTAATTTTATTTTTTAGACCTCTAATGAAGCTAGAAACATAATAGGATGTTGTATCTTGGGGATATAATTTCTCCATTCTCAATTTTAGCTCTCCAATACTACCCTTCCTCTTTAAATCTTAGGCAAATAGCCTTTGAAAATTCATTCCAATCCAGATCTCTTGTTAGGATTACGCGAATAGGATCGAGTCATAGGATGATTGACACAGAAATCAGGTTGAATTCCCTTTTCTTTGTTTCGATTCTTTGAATGACCTATTGTGAATGGAAATTCAAACTCATTAAAGGGAGTCTGAAACCTTGGACTTCGTTTGAGAGAGCTCCAGATCTCCGTTTTAATAAAATTTTAATAAAATTTATGACTTTTTTTTATTAATTAATAATACCTCTTAAATAAAGGTTTACAAAATAGGGAAATAAAGAATCCTATTTGAACGAGGAAGGTTTTATTAATTCCTGATAAAGAATCCTATTCTAACTAGGAAAACTTATTTATTTCCTATAATTTAGGAATTCTAGAACTGATTTATCTCCTATTAATTGGGGATTCTACAATTGCCCTATTTAGAACATTTAGAACCGTGAAATTACTCTCTCCCTAAAAAATAGAGCTTGTCCTTAAGCTTTGATGTAGGTGGATGCCTTCTGGTTACCCATTCTCATCTTGGACTGTCTTAACAACATCATGATCTGCTAATTCTAACAAGAATAGCTTTTTACAATGATAAGCTGCTCTATATGGTTCATTGCAATTGTAACATAACCCCTTCAGTTTTCGTTCAACCATTTCAGCTCTGCTAAGCTTCCTTATGAATGGGGCTGGTGTTGCTGTATTTGGAGTACGTACTGTGGTAGCTGAAGTGGCCCTCTTTTGGTTGGTTGTGCCTTGCCCAATGAGGGAAGTATAACCAGTCCTATTGCCATTTTGGTTGCTTCTAGCATGTAGCAGCTGCTGTTTTTGTTCAAAGGCTCTAGCAAGGCTCATAGCTACTGCCAAATTAGAGGATTTTTGCATTTGAACATCCAAGTGAATGGAATTATCAAGTCCTGCCATAAACAGCCCAACATGTTGATCTGTTAGAAGATATTGGCTAGCTCGCGCCAATTTATCTTGAAATTGTTTTTGATATTGCTCTACTATCCCTGTTTGTTTCAAGGTAACCAAATCCCCTAGAGGGTTGCTGCCTTTTGGAGGACCAAAGCAGATAGAACAACAGTTGTGAAAGTCAGTCCAATTCAGCACTTGCCCCTCCAACTTAAGTTGATAAAACCATGATTGTGCCTCCCCTAGCATGTGGAAGGCTACCAAACCCACCTTATCTGCATCATAAGTGTGCTGATTTTCAAAGAATTGCTCACATCTATGGAGCCAAATCAATAGATATTCTGAACTATCATGTGGGAAAATCTAATTTAGTGTACCTGGGAACCACGTTGCCTACTGGTGGCATTGATCCTCCTGATGCAGCCAAGGTTGCGACACCTCCATTAGAAGGTGGAGGGGTGACAAGCCCTACTGATGTGCTATTATTGCTGTTTTCTCCATCCCCAACAGTTGCCTTCCCCCTACTGACAGTTAGTGCCTGCTATTATTCTTGAATTTGTTGTGAAATTAGGGTCTTGAATTCTGCAAATTTTGCCTCTATCCTTGATTCTGTAATTTTCCGTTCCTCTTGTAGCAATGATCTGATGTCATTGCCCATTGTGCCTGGCTCTGATACCTAATTGTTAGGATTATGCGAATAGGATTGAGTCACAAGATGATTGACACGGAAATTGGGTTCAATTTCCTTTTTTTTGTTTTGATTCTATGAATGACCTATTGTGAATGGAAATTCAGACTCATAAAAGAAAGCTTGAAACCTTAGACCTCGTTTGAGAGAGCTCCAGATCTCTGTTTTAATAAAATTTATGACTTGTTTTTATTAATTAATAATACCTCTTAAATAGAGGTTTACAAAATAGAGGAATAAAGAATCCTATTTGAAGTAGGAAGGATTTATTAATTCCTAACTAGGAAAACTTATTTATTTCCCATTATTTAGGAATTCTAGAACTGATTTATCTTCTATTAATTAGGGATTCTATAGCTGCCCTATTTAGAACATTTGGAACCGTAACATCTCTTTTATCTCGACTGCAATTCAGAAACCAGTATTCAGCCTTTCCTTGAAGGAAGAGACTAGCAAGTTCAAGTTGTTTTTCTGGTGCAACTTCAAAAATCTGAAAGTATTTTTTGCATTTACTTACCCAAGACCTACTATCAACTCCATCAAAAGTAGGCAAATCACACTTACATAAGAGTCTAGGTACATAGGCTCTATTATGGTTGCTGAGTTCAACTACATTATTGTCAACAGGGGTAGGGAGTATTCCTCTATTAGATCTAGGATTATCAGAGGGAAGAATGAGAGTTTCCTTACCTCTGCTGGAGCTTGCAATTGTAGAATTAGTTGCAGGGTTTTGGTTACCCATCGACGGTGGAGGTGGTGGTCTGAGATGAATATCTTGAATCAGTTGGGCCAAATAGGCCACAGACTGCTGATTCTCAAGCTTAACTCTTCATAGAGTAGCTGAGATTGCCTCTGACCTTCCTCCAAAGCTTGTATAGAGGTCTTGTGTTCTTTAAGTTGAGCCTCGATGGACTCCATTTGCTCTTCAACCTTAGAGTTGAGTGCTTGTAGCTGTTCTCCCAGTTCTTCAACAGATACAGGAATTCCTTCAGAGGAAGGAGCTTTGGTTTTCTTAGCAATAGCGGTTTTGGTCATGATGGCACCAATAACTGGGCCTGGCTCTGGATACCAATTGTCAGATATTGAATCTGACAAAGTAGATTCAGATTAAGAAAATAGAGTAATTGAAGGAGAGAGAAAAGAAGGAGAAGAATTTCAGAGAGAGAAAGAAACAGCAGAATAGGGAAAGAGAGAAGAGAGAGAATAGAGATAGGAAAATATTCTTTTCATTCATGGTCCCTAAGAGAGAAAGGATGAGTACATATATAGAAAGAATGATTCCTTGGTGAGCTGTACTAGCTGCCAAAGAAGCATGTACTGCTACATAACAGAAAAATAGACACAGCTGTCTTTTAGTTTTTGTGGTTTTCAGCCATTTGTGGAAAACTGTCTCTCTTTCTTATGTCTCACATAACTAAAATACACAATTTTATTGATGTGATTTTTTTTTTAAATATTTTCTTTTATCTTACCGGTAACAGAGTGATGCTAGACCATTGACTTCCATCCTTTCCTGAGTCCATTTAGGATATTTAGTATTCAATTTTTTTCTTTTTTACTTTTTTCCTTGTTATTTTAGCCTTTAAATTTAAGAAAGTATTTACTTTGTTAATCAGGAATAGTTTTTAGTTTCCTTCTAGTAAAGTCCCATTTTTAGAAGAAGAAATTAAACAATAATTAAAATATAGAGAAGGAAAGTAAAAACTATTCATATTATTAGGAGACTTCACTAAATGGGAATCCCAAGTGGAGGAAAATTTTAAAGGATAATTAAAATCCTGAAAAATGCTAATTTGACTTGGAGTATGACAGAACTTGAAATCTTGATGAACCTAGAAATCCTACCAAGCAGGCCTTCTTTTTTCTTTTATGGTTTGACATCTTAGAAAAATATTTATTTTGAAGATGAAGTGTCTGTTTCTAATTTAATCCAGTATTTAATTCTTACCTGTGATCCTAGCTGTTTCTGCTTTTGTTGCTTTCTTGTTTGTAATTTTTTTTTAATATTACATTGAATTTAAATCTGTGGATTTACCAAATGCATTTTTATGTAGTATTGTATTGCAGTTGAAAAGAAAATTCAGTCATGTGACTGCTAACACACACTATCTTAACCTGTATTTTAATTGAAAATTTGATTGTTTGTGCCAAAAGTTTTTAACGGTTCAGATTGTATTTAAAGTTGGGCAGTTTGATTGATTTTTTGTATTCATTGAGATCGCATTTTTGTGGATATTTTCTTCATTGATATATTAATCACAATTTTTATAACTTGAAGAACCACATGGATGAGTGTGCATATAATTATTTTGAGTTTTGAGATTGTGTTATTGTGGATATGTTCATCATCAATATTTTTGTCACAATTTTTATAACATGAAGAAACACACGTATGGGCGTGCATATAAACATTTTGGAGTTCCTTATTTCCTCTTTTTATTATAAATCTGTATTCTGAAAGTTACAGTAATTAGGCAGCTGATGATTATTGCCATATCAAGTCTACCTGATATTATATTATTTTGAAATTGAAGTATTTATGTTGTTGATGCTTGAGTAAATGTTTTGGAGGCTTATAATTTTTTTCCACTTAAATTTCTTTCTTCTCGATGAAGGGAAAACCGATGTTTATTTTTGTGCAGTTCTGAGGATGGAGCGAGATGTTGAAAAGTTTATACGGGATCCTACACAGCAGCAATTGGAATTTCAGCAGTTACCTACTTCATATTTACGTTTGGCTGCGCACCGTGTAGCACAGCATTACTCATTGCAGTCAATGGTTTTGTTAGACAATAATTTACCTGACGGTTCAGGTTCCAAAATTATTGTTCGCAAGACATTGGACTGTAGGTTGCCTTTGATTCGCTTGGCAGATATTCCTGTAAATTTGCCATCAGAGGATAGTGGTGTCATTAGAGTTGCTATTAAGCAAAGGCCCCAAAAGTGGCCTCAAAATATTCACAATTCAGATTCAAGTTCAATTAAGGCAAATAATTCTAAAAGTGTGGAGGAAAGAAAAGAGGAGTACAACAGGGCACGTGCCCGAATATTTAATTCTAATAGTTTCAGCAGTGGTGCTGGTGCAAAGCCAGATAGTGAACCAAGATTGCAAGATGATGCTAAGAAAGGCTTGTTTGGTACGTTGAGGACAGACGAAAAATCATTTTCAGGAAATTCAGATATAAATTCTGGTAGGGGTTCCGTTGAATCTTCTGGTATTAATCGATCTGCTAGGACTAGAGCAGAGAAGGATACAGTTGGTAGGTACAAACCAAACAATAGGGTGGCCATCTTTCGAGACCGTGAAATTGATAGGAAAGATCCTGACTATGACAGGAGTTATGACAGGTATTGTAATTAATACTTGTTTGAACTTCCCAGCCTATCTGTATTGCAAGTTGTTTTAAAAGTTGGAAGACTTAAGGTGAGATAAAAACTAGTATAAAAAACTAACGTATTAGTATTTGTTGGTTCTATGTTTCTAAATCCTGAAAGTTGAATAGCTAACTTTGGAGGATTACTTATTGCTTCATCTGGTCTGGATTTGAAAACTGATCTTTTGGAGATGTGGTGCGGATGAGCTCAAGCATTAGGGAGCTTAATTGCTTCTCTTTATGTATTGCTTTGTAGTCTAGATTTGGACGCTTGATCTCTTGGCTCTGTAATGCTGATGAGCTGAAGTGCTAGGGCTACTTTCTTTTTGCGTAATTTAATAATAAAACTTATATCCAGGTATATGCAAAGATTTGATCCTGGATTTGGATTCAATGGAGGACCTTACACCATGCAGCCATTGTATACTCCTGCATTGAACTACAACACTGAATTTCCCCAGCTTGGCTCCAGCCACAGGCCGCAGATATCCACTGAACACCAACCTCGACCGCTTCCTCAGCATTTACCTGGGCCATGGGCTGCTACATCAAC
>CANXYI010840636.1:0-20920 GCA_948208565.1 Hura crepitans | reverse complement strand
ATAAGCACACATTGAATCTTTGAAAAAAAATAAAAAATTATGCAAGCATATTAGTAGTAATGGTATGTTTACATGTCATTAAGCTATTTATGCTTATTATAAATATAATTTCTTTGTTATGAACTTATGGCTAATCGAAGTAAAATGCCCCTATAGTTATAGGCATATAGATACCACGTATTTTGATTATGCAGAAGAGAGTTACATATTGATATATACTATAAGTAACTATATTAGAGCATAGATATCATAACATTTATACATTTGATTAGACTAAATAGTTCAACAACCATAAAATAGAGTACTATTAATTGAATTGTACATCATGATATTACGTATACATAATTCATAAAGTTTAGAATAAATGTACTAAAAGGAAAAATAAGGAAAAGTGGATGCCTAAAATAATTGAATAGAGCCTAAGGTAATATTCCACTAGAACTTCGGATAGGATAGACTTGGCATACCTGGGGTAGGAATTACAGTAATATAAGACATTAAATATGCCCTATCAATTATCAACTTGGCATTAAATATACCCTATCAATTATCAGTTTGGCATTAAATATGCCTTATTAGTTATCAACTTAGCATCAAATATACCCTTATCAATTATCAAGTCTAGTGGTGACTTTAGTCACACCTTCAGTTTTCCAATATATCCTTCGTTAGTAGGAGTTCAGTTTGTATGTTATCTGTGGCTCTTTTCTTAGGTAACAAAAAATAAGTTTTAAAAGTACCACAATTACATGTATGAGTTAGTTATATTTAAACACATATCATAACATACAACATGGAACCCAAAAATTTGTATAACCATACATGGACTTTGTTTAAATAAATAATCTCATATGTTATAATAAGTGCTCTTACAATTGAAAGAATAAGATTTTCACATCGTAAGGAACTATACTCGTCTATGGTGTATATTATACAGTTTGATGGAGTAATTAACTAAAGAGATAACCTAGCTTACATAGCAGAATAGGTAAGTCAAAGTTGCATAATAAAAAAGAGTAAGTAGATGTTACACTCAAATTTTAGATTTATTTCATGTGTAGGCAAGTATGTTTACTCACTTAAAATGAAGATTTCAAGTATAAATTAAGTTATATTATAGTATTTAATAATAATGATTTTATAGAGTTATCATTAGAAGATGAATATACAACCCTTAATAGTTGATCATAATCTAGTACAGATAATTAAGGAATAGATATAAGGAAAGCTAATGTTAACATAATAATAGGAATGATAAACACAGTAAATTCCACATGTGATAGTTAGTATATTAACATAAGCAGTATATCTCAATAAGCCTTCTCCTACCGTAATTTAGTTTTAGTAGGCACATGGAAATTCCCTTCTTAAACTTTTATTTGCCCTCTTTAAGAGTTGTTTCCTTTCTAATTATGAAGTTAAGGAGACATTGGCATATCAATAAACTTTTCACTAGCAGAGAAGTTTTTCTTTAAGAAAGGAATGATGTTAAGCAGGAATAAAATGTTTATATACTTGTAAACAATTTGTATATGTCATGAGCATGCCTAATAAATTATAATAGAGGATGAAAGGTGTATTTAGAGACATCCAAACTCCTAATAAAGAGTACTCAAGATATGTAAGTGAGGTTAATCCATGATTTTGCTACGTGCCCAAGTATGCATTTGAACTATAACCAAGATAAAATAGTACGACAATTATATTCGCCCTCTTAAGATAGAACTCTAACATAGTTTTTGTCTGATGTGCAGATTATAAGAGAATGCTGAGGAGGACACAAGATATAGTGTGGGCCAGTCTTACCCAGAATTGCAATAGATCATCATGTATAATAGATAGTTAATATCATATAAACTAATGTAACATAACTATATGTGTATTTATGTGGGATAGAAGTGGCGTATCCTAAGGATGAGTTAAGTAAGTTAATCATCTATAGCCATATGGTGTATACTTTATGTTAGTGATGAATTTGTTGAATATGTGAATGTTGATATGAAATTGCAGGAAATTAATGGGATATAATGAATAATAGTATTATTAAAATGAGGTTAGATTGAATATGGTGTTAATAAAATAAGTTTGTTATTTATATGTAAACTATGGTATAATGAATGTATAAGTGTGTGTGTGTATGTGTGTGTAAAATGTTAATCATTATAAATAATGTATGCTTAGGTTTAAATAAAGTAAGTGGTGTTAAATGCACTAAATTAATGACTAAAAATAGTATTAAGCATAATATGAATAACATAGTTAAATTCCTAATTTGATATATATAGTATGTATAATTTAGGTTAGATAACGTACATACACTAATAAATTATAAAAAAAATTAATTTAGATGAATAATGAAGGAATAAATGAATTTTAATACGTAAATTATGTTAGACCCAAATATATGTTTAAGTATGTTAATGAACGTAATGTTTATATATGATTAGTGTTTAATTATATGTAGTTAATTTTGATTAATATTGTATGGTTAAATAAGTAAGGAAAATAAATGAATAAATGTTACATTTATAAATAGATTAATATTAAATATATTTGTGTATGTGTATGTTTTATGTATGGATATAAATGTTAATATTTATTAGATGGACTATAAAGATATTTGGTATAATGTTTAAGAAAAAATAAAAAATAATAAGTATTTAAGTAAATTTATGAAACAGAATAAATATTAAATATGTAAATTTATTTTTAAGGAGGTGAATTAATTAAATAAATAAATATTTAAACAATTATTTATATTTACATATAGTTTGAATAAATTATTTGATGAATATTATATTATACTATAATTGTTAATTGTTAAATATGGTTTTTGTTGTACAATGTAGTTTATTTGTTTAAGTACAAGTGAAGTTGAATAATAAGTGTAAATATAAGTAAACAAATCTATGTAAGATAATTAAAGGAATATGGTAATAATGGATGATTATGGTGATAAGTTAAAGTAACATTTAAGATTTATGATAGAAAAATTTAATGACATTGATTAAATAAAACCAATAGCATAATGCTAAAGATTAATAAAGAGAAATGTGGGACAAGAAAAGTATTATAAGACAAACTCTAGAGTTAACTTAATTATGTGAAAAATAAATTCAAATACCTAGTATCATAATAAGTAAGGATGATATTATAGTATAAGAAAAATTGAACAAGAAATGAAATACGTTAATGATCATAAAACTATAACATATGGTACATGATGAAAGAAACATATCGAAACATGAATTGCTTATTATGATACATACTTATGATATAACGTTATTCTATAAACTATCTAAAGTATATGTTTTAAATGATGTATGATCGAGTGAGATCATATATGTGTTATGAAAGTGATGGCACCCCCAGTGTGCTCAGACATGACAACAATATCCCGTGAATACATAAGATTTATAAAGATGGCTAAATTCACAGTTTAAAATAAAGTCAAATTATAAAATTAAGCAACATACATGACTCATGTAATTAAATTAAATTATAATAAAACTAAAAATAAGGCCCCTATGAGTTAGATAGTACACTAGATAGGTCTACTGATCACCTAGGGAATGTAATAGCTACTAGTTCGATGTCATTTGTTTATGCTAGTTCATAAGAGCCATTGCACATACATCCCGTCTTGGTACCTTGGTCCATAAGGGCTACCATACATTATAACCCATTATGAATTCATCATGATTTTTATAGTATTATTTTTATATAGGTGCAACCATTAGTAGGTCTGATAGAACCACTACATATAATATCATGCGAGTGCAGTCATAAGGAGGTTCAATAGGATCACTGCACATATATGATAACCCATCATGCTGGTGTAGTGGCCGTCAAGTCCAAAATGTGGACTGTTGCACACCTTTTATTCCCTTAGTTTAATGCTAAAATTATGTCTGTTGAATATAGGCTATCTAAATTAATAGGTTAATAAAAGTATGAATGTTTAAAAAAAGATATTGTAATGTTTAAACAAAAGACATTTTATTGATCAACTTGTCTATTGAATAAAATTTATTTAACTTTAATTAAGTGAGAATCTATCATCAGAAGAATAGAACAATTAATGAAGGAAATCATTGAGGTAATACAATGTTTTTATTCAGATACAAGAAATATAGAAAAAAATTAGAGTTAAGCTATGAAGTTAAATAAATAACAGGTGGTCTTCACAATGTTAGGTAATTTAACATAAGAAGGAATAAATTGTATTGTGTTGTTTCATTTAATAATAATT
The DNA here is from genome assembly GCA_948208565.1 of Hura crepitans. Classification (NCBI taxonomy): domain Eukaryota; kingdom Viridiplantae; phylum Streptophyta; class Magnoliopsida; order Malpighiales; family Euphorbiaceae; genus Hura; species Hura crepitans. The sequence continues at coordinate 16,668 of CANXYI010840636.1, read as the reverse complement.
AAAATATAAGATAAAACAATAGTTACATGATTCAATCAAGATGTTAATAAGTATCAAACAAAAATATCATTAAATAAATAAATAGACTAAATCTAAAGTATTGATCAATAAGAGAATTATGAACAAAATTTATGTTGTTAATTATATAAAAGGGAAAAACATTTATATTGTGAATTTACTTTCATGCATGCTAAAAGTATATTGAACATGTTTTCTTTATATACAACTTTTTGTTATGACATAAGAGTGTTATAAATTATACATATTATTATTTTTGTGATGCATGCTTATGTGCTTTCATGTAACATGTATATTATATTAAATACACCATTGAGCATCATTGCTCAGTGTACTAGCTTTTGCTAGTGCATAGGTAATAGATAGGAGTTTAGTTTGTAGCCTTAAGCAAAGCAGTACAAGTTAATGAGTTTTATTTATGATCACATAGAAGTAAGTAAGAAACAATAGTAGATTGGCACTTATGTGTATGTGAAAATGGTGGGCCTAAGATTATATGATTACAGATACATGTTTATGGATAATACTAGTAGCTTTAAATATTGATTAATAGAGATAACAAAAGTATAAGTAGTAAGATAGTTAAGATCGTGCGATGTCTTTCATTTAGATCTAGAGATCGAATCAAGTAAGAGATATTGCTTGTGATATCCTATATTTGAACTAGTTATCAGTTGGGTATTAGGGTGTTACATTATAATCCTAGATAATCATACATATTATTCCTTAAGAGCCCTAAAAAATCTATGCTCAAAAATCGAGAAAATTTGATTAAGATCTTTACTTTTATCTTCACCCGATGTTTAAAATATTCCAACATTTACCTTTAACTTAATTACGGTGTAACATACAAAAACAAAGAAGATAGACTTTTACACACTAACCTGCCAATGGGTTAATATGCAAAACTTTGAAGTTAGGCCTTCAACATTAACCCACTAGTGGGTTAATGTTATGTATTAGTAGACTTCATAAAAAATTCTAGCTTATGTATTAACTGGTATGTAGGTTAGTATACAAAACCACAAGGTTAGACTTCCATACTTTAATCCATTGACTTTCATTCTATAGCATTAGTATGACTTGAGTCTCAAGAAATACTATTCACATCCTAGAAAAGTACTATTCACAATACTGAGATTTTCGAGCATTACAACAATAGTTCTATTATTATTATTATTATTATCATTATTATTATTATTATTATTATTATTATATGAATTTCTTAATAATGCTAGGGAGCACTCCTAACTCTAAAATGAATTTCTTAATCAAAATAACTTCTTTAGTTGCATCAAGAGCTATTATGTACTTTACTTTAGTTGTAAAATCTGCATTTATCTCTTGTTTGGAACTCTTCCAAACAATTGCACCACCACCCAAAGTGAAAATATAGCTTAACTATGATTTTGTGTCATCCTTGTTAGATAGGAAACTAGGATTAGTATCCTCATTCACTTGTAACTCTCTTTTTTCGTATACAAAGAAGACATCCTTAGTCTTTCTCAAGTACTTAAGGATATTCTTGACAACCAAACAATGTCCCTCACTAAGATCAAATTGACAACTACTTGTGACACATAGAACATAAGATACACTAAGTCTTGTCATAGCATAGAATACATGATAGATCTAATAGCAAAAGCATAGGGCATCTTACTCACATATTTCTTTTCCTCTTGTGCCTTAGGACGTGGATTTAGAAAGAATTATTATATGTCTCATAGGTAAGAATCCATGCTAAACCTCTTTAGCATTTTGTCAATGCATGTAGGCTAAGAAAAACCAAGCAACCTTTTAAGTTTATCTCTATAGATCTTAATCTAATTATGTAGGTTATCCCTCTAAGGTCTTGCATGGAGAAGTTCTTAAAAAGCAAAATTTTAACTGATTGAATGACTGAGACATTGTTTCCTATAAGTAGTAAGTCATCAACATACAACATTAAGAAAATGACCGCATTACTATTAACATTCTTGTAAAGATAAGGCTTATCCAATGTTTATGACATTTTAAAACTCTTTAATTGTCTTATCAAATCATATGTTCCAATTCCTAGATGGTTACATCATTCCATAATAGGATCTTTGAAGCTTGCACACTTTATTACCTTTACTAAATATAAACCCTTTAAGCTATGTCATATACACATCCTCCATCATATTTCATTTAAAGAGAGTTATCTTCCTATCTATCTACCATATTTCATAATTAGAAAGAGCAACTATAGCAAGAATTGTCCAAGTGGATTTAAGAATAGCCATAAAAAAGAAGATTTCAACAAAGTTAATTCCTTACTTTTGACTATAACCTTTTATAATTGCATAAGTTTATAAGTAATCATATTACCTTCCTTATTAGTTTTCTTCTTGAAAATCTAATTACACCTTATGAGTTTTATCCTTTTGGGTGGATTAATCAAAGTGAATACCTAGCTTTCATACAAGCAATCCATATTGGATTTCATGGCTTTAAGCTATAAGTTAGTTTTCAAACTCTTTCAAAACCTCCTTTAACTAGTAGGCTCATTATCTTTAACAAGAAAAACATCATTTTGCTTACTAGATAAAACTATATATCTCAAGGGTAAAACAAATTCTACTAAATCTTTGAGGAACTTATGTAATAAGAGATTATGCTATTATCTCATCATCATAAGTAGTAAGCACTACTACTTCATGTACATGAATAGTATTAGGATTAGTTAGCCAGTCATCATTTATTTAAGGCTTTTTAACTTCATCAAATTTAATCTTACTTCTATTATCTTTTTTTAGAAGAAACTTTTTCTCTAAAAAGATAGCATTCTTTGAAATAAACACTTTGAATTCTAAAGGATGATATAAGTAGTATCCAATAGATTATTTTTGATACACCATAAATAGACATCATAAGATTTAAACAACTCCATTGAAATTTACTTAACATGAGCTAAATGTTAGTTTTTCCCAAGTCAAACAAAGTAAAAATTTAAAATTTTTATGAAATACCAAACAAAAAATAGGTGACCAAATGATTCAAAATGATAAACAGACAAAAGAAAAAATAGCATAAGATATTTATTATTATCTATTTATGTAAATTCCTTTTCTTCTTCTCAACTCACCAAATTGTCACAAAACCACAGTGATCCTCACCAAGAGCACCTCCAAGGTATCTATACAAGAATCATGATGAGAATCACTGAAATTTTTATATGCTAGTAAGAAATTTGAGAGGATGAAAAAGAAGAAAGAAGAAATCATGTTTGGCAAGGGGAGGGTGTATATGTTAAAAGCAGTATGGTAGCTCTCTTTGTCGGCTAATTAAAATTAACCCTTTTATACTTTTTAAAGGCTCTAATACTCAAATGTTTAACACTTAAAATTTGACACAAAACACCCATTAAGAGGCCCACAAAATAGGCCTTTAATTAGACCATGTGCATGACCTAGTTTGGGTCTATACATATTGCACACTTTCTCTGCTATAGACCAAATATGTGAGGCTTTATTAGGCCTCCTTTTTTATCAATTAATGGCCTGATATATAATCCTTTTAGCACTTAAAAGGTCTATTAAAATCATATCCAACATGCACCTAAATTGGGCCTTTAAGGCCTAATCCCTTAAAAACCCTAATTTGATTGTGAACAATTTGATTAGGCTTCAAGCTAGTTTTTTCATCTCTTTCATTTCTTAACCATTGAATGTCATCTAATGTCATTAAATAGTCAAACATTTTAAATCTCATCTCAATTCTTTTAGTGTGTGAGCCTATGGATTTTTTAAGAACATTGGTAGTACACAATGAATTAAAGTGCCAGTCCAACTAAGACTCTTATGGTTCAATCACATTGATTCCAAAATTAATTCCCAATTAACAATTCTTGTGTGTATAAGTCATGAGAGATATCTAGCCACACATCAAGACCCAAATGTCAAAAAATCAAATGGTTTGACTAAACCTTCCATATAAAATGACCATATAATTACTATTTTCACCACACTTTATCTCCTTTAGGCTTAAGTATGGACTTGTGTTAATTCAATGCTCAATTAAGTATGTCTAATTGAACCCTAAATATGTTAATTATAATATTTCATCTTTATTCCCAAAATGCCCTCTTGAATCTCATTCACACCTCCATTTCACTTGGGCTAAAGTTTTTCAAATAAAGATATATTAGAACTATGAGATAAACTCCCTATTATAATCTAGGGCTTCTTTGTTGATCACTTAACTATTTTCAAGTATCTCATACTATATCTAACTTCTTAGCTATGTATACATCATGGTGATGTAAAAGCATAAGAGTTAAAATATAGCACTTGATACTAAAGATAACCTTAGTTATCTCAAGTTTGAAGGTACTTGTAACACCATTATAATGAGATGCTTTCATTGATATAGATTATATATCCATGTAAAGATCTCATAATGGGCCTCTAATGTACTTGTTCACAAGCGTTCACAAGTTAACCCTAGATAGTACCATGCCTATAGCTTATGAGAACTATTATGATGCCCCTCACTTGATCTGTTCTCAGACCTGGATGAAACTAAAATTTAACTTACTTATATCCGGGTTACTAAAAACTATTTTCTTGAAATCTCATAGAAATTAAAATCTTTTTACTCATATCCATTAAGGCCATAGAAAAAGTTAGAATATTCGGGGTCCTTATGTCAAAAATCTAGCAGCATAAGAGCTATTTGGTGATACTATCCCAAAATTAAACCTATTAGAAAACACTTCTATAACTTATATCATCCAAACTACATCAATTCAACTAATTATATCTGTCAACTAACAAAACAACATCCTTTAAACATAAAAAAATATACCATTATCAAACTCATTTATAAATATCAATACTATAATCATCATATACCTATAATCTTCACCATCATACATCTATCATCTTAAATCTAATCAAGCTTTAGAATATTACAAAACTTTATTTAAGAAATTACATACCACTACATGACTTAATAAGCTCAAAAGCCTTTATACAAAAGAAAAAATACATCAATAGTTATACACATGTACATTATGATGATCCCATATAAGAATCTCTTTCACTTTAAAAAGTCCTCATACACAATTAAAGGTGTAATTTCTGATGTGCAACTTTGATCCAAAAAAAGACCTACACGTCACAAAACCATAACAACATGCTAACCAACACTACTTAGTGGTATACCTAAGTTTAATAAGTTATAACATACATACATACATACATACATATATATATATATACATACATACATATGATGCAAGTATAGTCCATTATATTTATTCATGTATCATATATTCATGACTTAAAAAAATCATATCTACATATGAAAAGTCAATTTACATATACATTTTTATATTCTATACATTCCATAGATGTCCAAGTATTTGCCATGCAATTTTATTTATAGCAATATATCTTAATCATATAAGTATACATTATTTAGTCCACAGAACCTATCATTTAACTACACACTTAATATTACATTACCTATATGAATGTTACCTATCTCATCTATACTTGTATATCTAGAAATTCCATGTATACACATTATATGGCATACATAAGTTGTGTTTCCTCTAATTCACAGGCTGATATTACATAAAAACCTTAGTTTTCGATGTTTATCTAAACATACATCACCATATGTACATCCATCTTAATTAATAGTCTCATGATCATTAAATCTAATTCACATTATTGGAATTATGGTTAATAAAGATTGCATGTACATGTCTTGCCAATTATGCTCATACAACTATGCTTACCTATTTATACAAGTTATCTAAGTATTGACTTTTTCTTAAGTGATCTTTATAGTCATATTAAATCATGAATTTTCTTTAATTTACCTATACTCAATAGACGAGATCCTAATACTGGATAATAGGAATCTGGGGCAATTAAGACCATAAAAAGGTAATATAAAGAGGGGACAACAAAGGTCATATAGGACCACAGAGGTCATATAGGGACCAAAGAGTTCATATGGGGACCTAAAGGTTATAAATAGTAGCCCGAAGGCAAAATAAGGGTCTGAAAACCATAAACCTAGTGCTTATTAGCCATAAATAAGGGCTTAAAGTCTATGAAGAGGCACAAAAGTACCCTAATAGCCGCAAATCTTCTTACTTGACCAGTAAAACTATCTACACTAGGTTATCTACATTCATATGGGCATATAGGTTCTAATTTAGGTTTCTACATAATTACCATTATAATACATTATTTACTTAATTTACTTCCATCTTAAAAATGCATATAAGCACTATTATGTCATCAAAGTTTTCATAATTGATGTATTGGCTACTAATCCATATCTAAAGCTATTAGGCCTTGACTCATCATGTAAGCACAAATGCTCTTCATTATTGATGATTTAACTTTACTCACACACCATACTAATTTAACCTTTTTAAGATAAGTAATATAGAACAATCATGTCTCAAAATAAAAACATGTACAGTTTAACCTTGTTTTAGCCTATAATAGCCCCACGATCAATCTTGTCACATTTCTCTTTACAATGCATTTTTACATGTTCAATAATCACATCCATTCACATATTTGGATTCTAAAAAAAAATAAAAACAGTACATACCCATACATGTATATGATTGTAATGTTTCCAAATTTCATTTAAGTTTCACATTATAACCAAATTTTAGATATTTTTGTACTTTTTTGTCTTAATTATTCATATAAAACTTATAAAATATCTTTTCACTCATGTTTTCTTATATTACCATGCTCTTTTCTAACTTTTTTAACATATTCATACTCAAAATCACTAAAAATATGTTCTCATGTTACTTTACATGTTTACTTATGCATAATAATTATCCTTTCCAACTTTAAACCAAATTCAAATCCCAAAACCAAGTTTAAGCATTTATGAGCTAATATGCCTTACATTTTCCTACAAAGCTTATACTATCCAATTTAAATATTAATCATCTTATTTCTTACAAAGTTACTTTAAGACATGCTTAACATGTTCACATATGTATAAAAGTTCCGCATATCAAGGTTTATGCCCAATTATAGTTTCACGCTTCAATTCATGAAATTACATGCTAACATAATAAAAGTAACTTAATAACTTTAAATATACCACTAAAATATGGTAAACATACTAACACTTACCAAATACATACAATTCTTATCTTGTAAGGCCTTAAGTCTTATTATGTTCATTTTTAGCATGCCAATATTTCACTTTTCCATTATTATAATCTAATAAAACACATATGTACAATATTGGCTATTCCACTTCTTACGATTCATTTGCTACCTTTTAAGTCATTAAGTACGATTGGTTATTCATAACATCTTTAATCTCTTATATAGATTACTTATATGAATTTATCCTACTTAAAAGAGTATTTTAGCCATAAACAAGTTCTAGTATCAAAAAGTTTGTGTACATGCTAGAATTTGATTAATTTCCTACTTATTCTATTTTATGCCATAAGCTTAAGCCAAAAACACAAAACTCATTACATGCATCATTTGGCTTATGTATATCAACCCAATATGCTCATTTCCATGAAAGTTTAATAGTAAATTCCAACATTTGTGAAGTGGTTATTGCAATTACATACCTATTTCATATATAAAGCTAATAATTATTCACTTATGAAGTTATGCTTTTATCCAAATTGACATGCTCACATAAACCATTCCATTTTTTTATACTAAGATACTTAGTTATATCACCTACGCATACTTTAGCATATATTTAAATCAATAGGCTTGAATTCTACTATAAAATAGCTTAAGCAGTCTTTTTTTAACTCAACCTAGCACCTTTCAACTGAAATATGCCCACACACTAACCTAATTCTTTCTTTCATCATAATAACAAACAACATTTGCACACTCAAGCTCTTCCATCATCAAATAAATAAGAAAAATCAATCCTAACTTAACTATATAATTAAAAATAACTACTCATATTTCATCCACCACATGAACACATCAACATTATTCTTTCTTTCTTGATGGCAACCATACCTGTTTCCAACCTTTCACTATTTTTGTTAACATGCATGTCAAAAAATATTCTCAAAACATAAATTCATGAGTCATTTTATACCACAAACATACAATTAGAAATTCAGCATATTAAGTTAGATATATTCACATTTTTAAGCCCTAAAATCCTTTTAATCTCGATAAAATTCTTCTCTTCTCAATCCTTTTTTGAATTTTTGATTTCTTCTCTAACCCAAATCAATTGAATTTCTCAAAAAGAAAAATTAACACATATAAACACATATGCTCAATAAAAGCCTTAATTAAACCTCTAAACTATTAACTAAAATCAACTAAAGCACCTTAAAGTCATGAACCCAAAATTCCTTAATCATTTGAATCCCCTTTTAAACCATACAAAATTGATACAAGATCATATAATCATTTTACAATTAATTCATAAACAATTTCCTCAATTAAATGATAATTTCATTAATGAAATAAATCTTACACATAATCATAAGATACCAAAATGGAAAATTCCTACATGACATGCCTAGAAGTGGAATTGTTGCCTTTATTCTCTAGAAATTCATCCCATTTCTTTCTTCTATTGCATGCCATCTCTAAATGTAGTAGCTGCCATTTGGTTTTTCTCTATGATTTATTTCAATTTTTCCTTATCGAAATGGCAAATTGATGATTTTTGATAAATGTTAAAACTATATAACGTGAATTGGAAAACCAATTTTTTTAATTTTTCTCTATCTCTATCCTATCCCTTCTTTTGACTTTTCCTTTTTCTAAAAATCATTAATAGCTACTACAATCCATACACCAAAAATCCTCTAATTATTCTTCTATGCCTATTACTATCTCTCTCTTTCTCTCTTTCGAATCTCCCATTTAGAATTTCAAACTATCCCCTCATCTAGCTCTACCTTTCCTCTCTTCCTTTTTCTCATTTCTTTTCTTTTTCTTTTTTTTAGTTTCTTTTCCCTTTTGCTAGCTGCCACATAAATTAGATAAAAATATCTTGACCAAAATACCCTTTGATCTATCATCTTTAATGAGTTTCAAATCCTACCCTTATTTAGTTTGGCTAAAAATAATATTGATATGCCATAAAATCTTCATTTCTAATTTTAACCCCCTTTTATGACTTTGTTTTCATTTTGAGTTTTACTTATAATAGTTTTAAAATTTTTACCTGCTCTAGTTCAATGGCATAATTTTGAGTCTTAAAAAATACTATTCACACCTTAGGTACATGGCTAAAAAATTCTGAGATTTTTTAGATGTTATAACTACTGCTTAACCAAGTCAAAGAGTACAACAAAGTGCTAGTCTTACAACCAGTGTTAGTCTATCCACATTAACAATGTCCTATCATGTTAATACTATGAGTACGGATAATTTTGGTATTTCACATTTGCATGCAATAGGAATCCTACATATGAACTCTTCATGATTTCCTTTGTACTGTGAAATAATACCAGGGACTTTATTACAAAGTTTAAGATATATATCAAGCAAATGAATTAACATAAGCACTATGTAATAAAAAAATGCCTATTATTGTAAACAAATGTTTAATGTACATAAAATATCCCTATTACATATATGCTCTAAGGTATACAACTACCAATCTCCTATTTACACTAGAGCCAATCACCCACGTATTTAATACCTATATTACTTACATAGAGATCAAACTTTTATAGGATAATGTCTTAGTGAGATGATCAATAATGTTCTATTCTGTGGGAACTCTCAATCTTTACATCATATGCTAGTTATATGCCCTAGAGCTCATATAATAGGGATTTTTTCATGAAACATGTGAACCTCATGTATTAATGAAATGGCATTTCTTTATTACATGGTGCTTATGCTTATTCATTTGCTTGATTGTGAATCTTAAACTATGTAATAAAGTCCCTAGAACAATTAGAGCCAAGAGATATTCATAAAGGAGTTTATGATGTGAGATGCTTATTGTATGCAAATGTGATAATACCAAAATTAACCCTAGTTATTGTATTAACAAGATAGGACATTATTAATACATATAGACTAGCACATGTTATACTCTTTGCATAGGTTGAGCAATTAATCTCACAAGTCATGGGCATAGTTAATGCTCAGGGTTAGCATATGGATGCTTGTCCAGGAGACAAGTATATTAGGGACCCAACATTAGATCATTCATATGGATAAATAATCAATGTTAATGAATAAAAATCTCATCATATTAGTTATGCAAGTATCCTCAGACTTGAGGTCACTAACTATCTTAATTATTAAGTGCTATACATTGACTCTGGTTCTTTTACCTTTAATCACTAGGTATACATAGCTAAGAGGTTAGGTATAGCAAGAGGTACTTGAAGGTAGTTAAGTGATCAATAAAAGATTCACCACCTTAGATCATTTTGGGGGAGTTTATCTCATAGTTCTAAGTGACTATCTTTATTTAGGAATCTCTAGTAAGAGTTAAATCCAGTGTGAATGCAGTTCACAAAGGCATTTCAGGAATTATGATAAAAGTCATTAGAACAACATACTCAGGGCTTAATTAGACATACTTAATTAAGCATTAAGTTGACACAAGTCCATACTCAAACCTAGATGAGCTAAAGGATGGTGAAAAGAGTTTCATACATAGTAACTGAATATAGAAGGGTTAAGTCAAATCACTTGACTTTCTGATACTTGTGTAATCATTATGCTTGGATAAAAGTTTCTGATAACTTATATAATAGTGAATTTATTAATGGGATTTAATATTAATTTAATTAGATTAAATCATAGAATCTCGGTTTTACTAAGATTCTAATTCACGACTATATTGCCAATGTGCTTTAAAAGCCCAAAGGGTCACACACTAATAGGAGCAAATTAGTGAGGTAAAACTACAAAGTATTTAATGATATTGGATGTCATTAAATAATAAGAAATAAAATGAGAAGGCTTATTATGCTAGGACCCTAAGGGAATAGCTTAAAATATTAATTAAGTGTTAATTAAATATTTTAAGTGACTGGGCTAGAATTAGGCCTTTGAATTAATTAATTAATTAAAAGCCTTTTTTTATTCAGCATTTTAAGGGTTTAAAGGTTGGAAAATATGACCTAGAGGTGAATAAAATAGGGATAAAGACCCTCTAAAATTTGTTCTCATTGAAGGAGCCTTAACAGAGAGAACAGTTCTTTACTGTTGCTATAAATTTACCTCCTTTTGAGCCTTCTCCTCCTTATTTCTTCTTGAATTTTATTTCTTACTAGCATATAGAAATAAAATTCACTTGTGCACCTCTTAAAGAGTTCTCATTGAGTTTGATATTAGTGTGGATATCTTAAAGGTGTAGTGGCATCCTCTACCTGATCCATATATCGAACCTAAATAGGGAGCATGCACCATGCATACGATATCTAATTTTGATACCCATAAAACTAGATTAAATTAAAATTTTATGAATTAAATAATTTCTTAATTTATAGAGTTATAAAACACTAAAAATTGCTTGGCACGCTTTATGAGGCAACTAATAAGGTCATCGTGTTGAAAATCCAGCAGCATAATGGCTATACTAAGACACTTTACCAAATAGTAAACCTATTAAAAACACTTTTAATAAGACATACAACACATCTCAACTCCAAATGAGTCGCCTTAACCCTCCAAACTTCATTAGAAAAACACAGAGCCTCAGGCTCAACTCAATCAGCATTCTCACATGTAATATCAGTGTTATCACACAAATCATGAAAGAAAAATAAAACTTTTACAATAATACAATTTTAGTTACAAAACCGACCCTTAGTTTATAAGTTAGGCCTAATCCCTCTAAAATCACAAGAGCAACACTAATAATATTTACATCAACATCATTTTACAAAAAGAAACCAAAAGTACCTAAGAAGGGTAGCCTTCATGTTCTTCTATGGGGCAGAAGCTTTGACTCTAATCTACTGCTCTATTTCCTACACATCGCAAATAGGCAATGCACTAAGCTTTCACTTAATAGTGTAATCACTTTAACTTGATATAACATTTTAAGCATACTTTTATGAAATATATGCCATATGAATTATTTATTATCATACACATGCACATATTATGAATATCACATAATTATGCAATTGTAGCACATATTGCCTTTAAACACATGAAAACCATAGTATGTCCATAATCACATCATCATGCTTTCAACATGAATACAAATCAACCATACGCATAAAGTACTCTTATGTTGGTTAAAAACATACATATACTTAATTTTACATTGTAACGAGCATAACAACATGCATTTTGACCCATTACCATACATATTCATCATTACTGTATATTAGGGTTTCAAGACCCTATATGCACCAACACATCAATCATATGAATATTAAACTCTGCATAAAACCATGTACATCATATTAATGGGTTTAACCCATCATTATGCCAAAATTACCAATGTCACATATAATGTATCATTCAAACTGTAAATAACATTATTTATGCTTAACTTATACTTGTATCACAATTATTATTATTATGTTTAACTCATACCCATATTAAAGAGACAACTATCTAAGGCTAGATAACTAATAATGGGGCACCCAAAGGCACTAACACCTGAAGGGGTGTAAAATGGTGTACCCAAAGGCATTGGTATTCTCAAATGCAAGTGCATCAGCCCGTAGGCTTCACACAAAGTAATGCTAAAATAGTGGCTTAAAAGCCTAATGTCCATCAATACAAAAGAAATGCATATGACTCGTAGGTCTCCTACTAAGAGGTAAACATTGTAGCTAGTGATACTAGTTGACTATTCAACCTATCTAAACTAAGTTGTCTAACTATATAGGTATTATTAAACTGTCAATTTATCTCATTTTAACCATTTTAAATGCATAACATTGTTTATGTCTCAATTTATATAAATTGATCACATTGGACATTTTGCACATCAATGAGGCCTAGATACTCATGCTAAGTAGCATGTGTCAAACAATATATAACATAGCTAAATTAGGCTTACATAAGCTTAATAACACTAAGCAGTCACATTGCCTAGGTGTAAGAACTAAAATACTCATCCAGTATCATAAACATGTATTATACCATTACTTTCATCATTAACATGCGTTATAATGTCTAATGCTTAATGGTTATGCACAATAATCATTTTCTGCATTACATGTCATTTTACACATTTTATCAGTATTTAGCGATAAGCATGCATTATATGACTATATATATGGCAATAAACCATACAACATTCAAGTTGGTGCTCAGCCATCACTAAACACACACATATTCTAGTTATCAAGTGTGCACATTCAGAATGACATTTAAGGATAAAACATTGTATATAAGTCATTCACGTACATAAGTCACAAATATGCACATATGGCTCACATACATAAATTTTGGCCTCTAATGTATGAGGCCATAATAAGACATGCATAACTTATCATTTAATTCATCAACATGTATGGATGCTCAAATTACATTATTTAATGTGAAACCATTGTTTTATGGTCATACTTGCATTTACATGCCTTAATGGCTTATTTTAGCCATAAAGCTACATATAGATGCATATAAATAACTAATGACCATACGACAACCTATTCTTACCCTATACATCTCATACATTCCACATATCATCATCCATTAATGACACACACATATGCATATTAATTACATGTAACATTAATAAATGCCTAAAATTCACATAATACATTCATTACCTAATTCACCATAAATATGTATCACACATGCATAATAAGTTCTAAGCTATCACATTACATATACTTATCATTCACTCATGCTAATAAATGCATTTATTACCCCCTTATTGCATTAAATGCCCATTTATGTCATAAATGTCCATAATAGATTTTTATACATTCCATTCAAATCAATGTGATTACACATATTGAAATAGGTCATCAGGGATGCTTGACACTCTCCTAGGCCTTTTTCTTGCCTCAAGAAGCTTGGTTTCAGTTTTTGCCTTCAAATAAAATAGGAACAATTTTTAGAAAAATCATATAAAACATTGAAAATCAAAACGAGCCCACATACACTCTCTTGGGCACCCGAGGACCCTAGGAAAAATATTAAAACTGAAGGAAAAATGGTTAAACATCAGATGAGCACTATTTACCTTAAGAGGGAAATTGAGATTCCTCTTGAGATACTCTGCCAAACCGTGACTTCTTAGTGTTTATGGCTTCAGCTCAAGTAGCTCTATCCGTTGGGTCCAATTTTTTATGGTGGGTTAGTGTGTGAAGGAAGAAAAATGGAGGAGAGGGAGAGAGATGGAGGTATCGGCAATGAGGGAAATAGGTGGAAATGGAGGGATTTTGAAGGAATTGGGTATTTATAGTTTTTAAAATTATTTTCCCAAAACTTCATAAAATTTTTATCCCCTCTCAAAAAACCTAAATTTCCTCATTTTTATTCCCAAAATTATATTAATTCCTCCTCTAAATTCCCTTAAAACCTCGAGCCTAAAAAACGAAGGAAACCCAAAAAATTACTATGTTTTCTTTCCTGAAAATTAAGTAAAATACTTTCCAATATCAAAAAATTCTAATTCCAAAGCCAATGGACTATTCGTAATATTTTAGTATCAGGTTGTAATATTTTTAGGTAATTTTGAGCTACTTTTGAATTATTTTACGGTTCAATTTTGTCTGAAGCACTATTCATAAGACGTTGTTGTAAAATGTTGTTTAGCATTTTTAACCATCCAAATGACTTCGGATTGGCTTCAAACTTTGCCCAAAATTCTCTCATAATTAATACTCCCCATCAATACACTTAATGCAACTCGAGTTTTGGAAAGCACTATTCATCTTGAGAAGTACTATTCATAAGAGTCTGGATTTTTGGGTCATTACATTTCTTCCCTTCTTAAAAGAGATGTCATCTTCAATGTACTTGATCCAAAGAAATGTGGATATTATTCTCTTATCTGAGCTTTACTCTCCCATGTCGCTTCCATTTCGTGATGTCACCATAATGCCTTCACCGATGACGCTGACTTGTTCTGTAACTCCTTAACCTCTTTGGCTAGGATACTAATAGGTTCTTCCTTATATGATAAGTTTAGTCATATCTCCACTTCTTCAACTATCAACACATGTGAAGGGTCTGATTTGTATCTTCTCAGCATCAAGATATGAAACACATCATGAATTTGCTACAACTCTAGAGGTAAAGCTAGTATGTAGGCTAATGGACCAACACGTTCTGTGATCTCGTATGGTCTAATGAATCTCAAACTTAACTTTCCTTTTTTACCGAATCTCAACACCTTTTTCCATAGAAACACTATAATGATCCAAAAATTTTAACTCTCATGAATAGTACTTCCCGAGGGTGAATAATGTTTTTAGAAACCCGAGTCGCACTAAAATATACCAACGGGTAGTATTAATTATGATGAAATTTTAGGCAAAGATTAAAGCCAATTCGAAGTCTTTTGGATGGTTAAAAATACTAAATAAGATTTTACAGAAGTGTCCCATGAATAGTGCTGTAGGCAAAGCTGAATCATAAAATAAATTAAAAGTTTCTCAAAATAATCTAAAAATATTATGACTTGATACTTAAATATTCTGAATAGTCTATTAGTTTTAGAATCAGAATTTTTTGAGATTGGAAAGTATTTTTACAAAATTTTTGAGAAATAAAATGCATTAATTTTTTGGGTTTCCTTCATTTTTCAGGCTTGAGGTTTTGAGGGTTTTTAAATGAGGAATTTATCTAATTTTAGGGACAGATATAGGGAAAAACTAACACTCTTATCAGTTATAACAATTTTTGGAAAAAGAGGAAAATTGTTTTTTTGAAAACTATAAATAAAAGGGAAATGTAAATTCCTTTCATTTCCCCTCCATCACACACTCCTTCCCTCTAAAGCTGACACACCTTCCTCTCCTCTCTCTCTTATTTTTTCTTTTTCCACACATAAGCCCATCCTAAAAAATTATACTCAAATCGAAAAGTGTCCCGAGATGAGTCTACAAACACTAAAATCACCAAGAATAGTAGAGTATTTTGGAAGAAAAATTGAGAAGTCTTCCGAGGTAAATAGTAACCTCCTAACACTCGGGTATTCTTTTTCCTCAAATTTTATTTTTCACGATTTCCTCAAGTGTCATAAAGCTTATATCTAGGCTTAGAATATTTTTTTTGACTTTTACATTATTTTATATTAAATTTTGAAATTTGTACCCTTTGTATTCATAGGCAAAGCATCAATCTGAGCCTCTTGAGGTAAGGAGAAGGCTTAGGCTAGCATTGAGCATCCTATACAACCCATATTCGTATGTGTAATCACATTAACTTGGGATTAAATGCTTTAATTTCAATGTGCCAAATAGTTACATAATAGTAATAAATGATATTAATTGTATTAATGCCTAATAAATGATATGGTTGACTAAAATATGATTGTTGATGTTGCATATATGTAATGCAATGGCTAAAACATGTTATGCATGTTTGATCCACATTTATAGAGTAATTAAGAAATAAATGGCATTATGTGAATTTTAGGCATATAGTGATGTTGTATGTAACTAAGTTGCATATATGTGTGTAACATTAATAAATGTCATTACATGGCATGAATGTGATGCTTGGTGAATGTATATGGACC
>CANXYI010840177.1:0-20283 GCA_948208565.1 Hura crepitans | reverse complement strand
AGAGTGGATGCAAATGGAGGGAAAATTGCACTCCACAAGCAACTTGTTCAGTTCGGCAGCTCTGTTCACACTCTTGACAAAGATAACAACTTGATTGAAGTCCAGTGCATCAAGAAGATCATTCAACTTCCGGTTTTTCTCCAGCTCAGTCAACTTGATGTAATGCTGCCATTAAAATCATTTTATGTAAGTCCATGCTGATAAATCAGTACAGCAAAGCAGTATAAAAAACCTATACCTGTACAAGCCCATGAAGGGTCAACTTGGCTTCATCGTCAACGTAAATTTCCATTGGCTGAAAGGAACAAATGTCACAGTAAATCATATTAGCAGCCTTCCTCAAGCTAATGCAATCCAGAAGGAAATGAATGATGGATTCACATCCCTTGAACGAGATTCTGGTCCATATGAACTGTCTCCTTGCAGATGCATTTCTACAGTAAATAACCGCCACTGCCGCTCAACACAAACTCTCATTTTTGTTACACTCCCACCCAGAACTCTTTCAACTCTCCTCACTCCTACTCGCACAATCTCCCTCCTCCACACTAAAATTACTCAACATAGCCTAGAAAAAAAAAAATTCAAAAAAGTAAAACGAAAAAGGCACATTGACCAAGCCTGCCCTTAATGCCTTCCAATGCTTGGCATTCATTTTCTTATGAATTCTAACCCGAAAAAGTCACACTTTTGCTAAAAGACAAGCAAACCCACTTGCGAATGACAACTGGATACTAAACATCTACAGGACTCTGGATGAATTCTTGCATTATTAAAAAGATACTTCTAAATTGAAGTAGAACTGGCCATAGGACATTACATCTTGCATGAATTTCTTGCAAACTGGGCGGATTTCTTTGCTGAGTGTTGCAGAAAACATCATGACCTGCTTATCATGAGGAGTCATCTTGAAGATCTCCTGCACATCTCTCCTCATGTCTGCAGAACACACAAAGATTATCATAAGAAACGCAGAAACTCAACAACTGAGGGCACTAACATGCTAAAGATATATTTATCATACAAGGAACACGACAAAGGATATAGGAGGGGGAACACTTACCAAGTGATTCAAGCATCTTGTCGCATTCATCAAGGATAAAATGTCTCACATTCTTCAAGGACAGATCCTTATCTCTTGCTAATGCCAGTATCCGCCCAGGTGTCCCAACAACAATATGTGGGCATTCATTTTTCAATAATTCTTTATGAGTTTTGATATTGACCCCACCATAAAAGACAGCAACCTTGATATCAGGTAAATAAGTGCTGAACCTCTCAAACTCATGGCAGATCTACCAAACAAAAAACAACCAAAAAATCAGTGAATAGATAATGCAATAAATTGCATAATAAAAGACGAAAAAAATTTTATATAAATGAAAAAGTCAGAAGAGAACTTTAAGAAGGAAGATACCTGGTAAGCCAATTCCCTAGTATGGCAAAGAACAAGGGCAATAACTTGGCCAGCTGTAGGTTCAATTTGCTGAAGAGTAGACAATACAAAAACAGCTGTCTTCCCCATACCAGATTTAGCTTGGCAAATGACATCCATGCCCAAGATGGCTTGAGGGATACATTCATGTTGAACTAATGATGAACCAAAAAAATTGTACCCAAGGAACCTTTGGTAAGTAAAACATAACATCTCTGATCCTTTAATTCAAAGGATTATTAAACCAGAATACCGCTCCAAAATCAAGATTGTGATAGTGGAATATTACCTGAAGTGTAAAATGATAACAAGAGTTAAAGAGTACATAAATGAATAAGAAATTATTAGGCAAAAGTACAAAAATGTAGCAACATATTGGAAGAAAGTTAAGCATTAACATATGAAGCCTGTATTTCCAAAAACATTACATCCAAAAAAAAAGATGTAAAATATCCCCAAAGCCTGTGCCACTAAAAAGCCATAGACCATATTTGATTTTTTATTTTTTTCGTGCATGGGAGCATACATAAATATGCAGAAGACATAACGACATGTACACATAAATTAATGCAAGTTCTCTATTAAGAAAGGACAGAAACAAGAGTCAATAGTTTGCCTTCGGATGGATGCTCAAATCCTGAGTCCACAATGGCGCGAAGAAGCTCTGGCTTCAAAAGGAAGTCTCTGAATCCGGAACTGTGTATTCCAACATAACCCCTAAAACACAGAAAGTAGATATATCTTAAGAAATGAGAAAAACAAACCAAATTTTCATTTTCAATATTTCCATTTATTAAATAATGCATTAAAATAGAAAGGTTAACCAAGAGAAAAGCAAACAATTAATAATTGGAAAAATAACTGCGAATTTTCCATCCTCAAAAACCATATAAATCTAATAGATCTATCCCCCGCCATAAAAAAGTAAGATCCAACTATCACAGCTTAAGCTCCCCCTAACATCTGCTAAAATTTGCTAAGCTAGTAATCTCCGATTTGGTAATATACGAAACAGGACCAGCATAACAAGGATAACACTTAACACCGAAACAATAGCTGAAGTAAGACTACTCACTTCTTGGCGGATTCTCCATTGACTTTAGCACCAACAGAGTCAGGGGCTTTCTCTTCTTCCTCCTCGTAGTCGAGAAGCTCCTCCTCATAAGCATCGTTGTCCCGTGTTTCTCCCATATTTCTGCATATGAACACGTAGATCTCAAATCAGTACACAACGATTCCCGTCGCAAACAACGCAGACAGAACCAGATCTTTCGAAATAAACTTAAGAAAAAAATCAGTTGATGAAAAAGATACAAATTAGGGTTCTGAAAACACCTAAACAGAATAAATCGCAGAGGAACTAAGCATACCTGCAAAAATTGAAATTAGGTGTAGGGATTTAGGGTTTAAAGAGTCTGCAAAGGAAAATAGTTAGCAAGCTTAAAGAAATCGGGAAAATATTTTGAGAGAGAGGAGACCCCAGCGAAGACCTCGACGAGATAAAGAGAGAACGGATTGCGGTGCGGTTAACCCAAATTATATCAACTACAGTACACTTCTTTTTTCCACGAGTTGCCCTAAATGCCCCCCCTCTTTTGCAATTTTTTTCACTTGCCCTGTGTTAGAATTTATTAATAAAATAAAATTTCTTCCCAAGATCGGATGCACAAATTAATTATTTTATGACATTTCATGACGCCAATTTATATAATAAATTATAATTAATTTGATATATAAATTTTTCTCCATCTTTTTTAATAAAATTGTCATGGATTTCAATTAATTATATATATATATATATATATATATATATATATATATATAAAGAAGACAAGTGGCAGAACAGAACTACATGTCAATAACTTGGCGAGGAAAGGCAGCGCCTGCCGGCATCATACCAAATAAGACTTTCAATTTCTCCAAATGCCATATTGGCAAGCTTACCAGCAGCCAAATTGGCCTCCCTATATACGTGTAGAATCTGAAAGTTCCAATACCTTCTCTATATTCTGAATCAACTGCAGACTACCGGAAGAAGTTGAGTCAGATCTGCATAGCCATTAACAACACTGACATTGTCTATTTGAACCACAACCTTCCTAAACCCTTTGTGCCAAGCCATAAAGTGCCCCATGAAGTTCTGCACTATAAGCATGCCTGAAACTGCGGAAAATTCACTGAGCCTAAGGCCACTGAAATTTCGTAAAAGCAATAATGGGCTCATGCAAACATGGGCTGGAGCTAGTAAGGCGAGAACCCACTTACGATATATTCAATATCATTTATTTATTTATTTTTATTTTTTATTTTTCGTCAATAGCGAATCCCATTGCTTAAGTTACCCAAAAATCTGGTTCATGGCTATGGCTTCAAGCTTACCATTGCTACTTCCAATTAGGGCCACGCAAGGTCCAGGTTTCCGTCTCTTATCCACTCTAACGCAAATTTCATCAGAGAAAGATTCTAATTCTTCCAAGCAAGAGATTCTTTGGATTCATGGCTTTTCTACTGCTAGGCGTCGTTATTTCAAAACCAGGGTGAGTTTGATTCCATTACTCACTACCCAAGTTCTTATTTTGATTGGATACTGTGTTTTTCTAACTATTCCTGCTTCTCGCATTAGGCTGCAGCAAATAATCAAAACCCAAAACCAAAAAGTGTGATATGCGATAACTGTGGTGGAAATGGTAAGCTAATAGCTAATTTTATTCAAGAAGTGTTTGATATTAGTAGCACGGAATTCAATTAAATTTTCTTTTACTTCGTTTCTGAATTGCTAGGTGCAGTTTTATGCTCACAGTGTAAAGGCAGTGGAGTGAATTCTGTTGATGTGTTTAATGGGCAATTTAAGGCTGGTGATTCCTGCTGGCTTTGTGGGTAATTCCTCTTATCTATATCTTCATCATAGTTAAAAGATTATAGATTTTGGGTTGTGATTGTTACATTTAATCACTTCTTAATTAGCTAATTAATGATTTATATTGAAGAGGGAAAAAGGAAATGCTGTGTGGGAACTGCAATGGAGCTGGATTTGTTGGTGGTTTTCTGAGTACTCAGGATGAGTAGATATGCTTAAATATTGTTATACATGATTTGAATCATCTATTCCAATGACATTACATTTCTGGTATGATTAGCAAATCCTATTCAGAATAGAATTTCATCAGATTTGTGATATTTCTGCACATCAGCAACAGTCTCGTAGTTTCAAAGACAACCATTCGAGATGCTAGTGGCTCTTCATGAACTTGCTCATCTGTTATTGGAGCAAGCGAGTTGCCTCTGATTTAGGATAAATATATGAAACACATGAGATTCCCCCTCAGCTTCCACCAGCTCCACCTCTTGCTTAGCTAAGAACTCTGCATACATCACTCCCTTCCGTTCAAGAAGTCCAGGGCAGCCATGTAAACCACAGTTGCTGGAAATTCACTCCAGACATATCTTGTATCTTGAAGTTGCACCCGAAGTAATCACAATTAAACCCCTCCGATATGCTTTGTCTCCAGAATATATCGTTCATTTCCATCTTCCCCTGCCACTTCATTAGCCATCTCTTTCGGAGTCCTTTTCTCGCTCCCCAAAAAGGATGTATCCGAAGAAAGCCTCTGATTTTAACATCATGAAAATTGTTCATCATTACTCGGAGCAGCATGGTGTGCAATGTTTCCTGCAGCACTGTCTCCCGAGAAAAATGCAGGGAAGATCTGCCAGCTTGAGCCAATATTGGAAGTCGATTCTCCGGTTTTAAACGATAATCAATAGATGGAGCCTCTCATATTGTTAGGTAGATCATCAAAAGGACATTAGACAACTGAAAAACAGCATCTAAGATAAGAAGTAAAAGTTCATGGCCATGAAAGTATATATGATATGATTGTGAGACGAGTCATTTCAGTTGGACTAAATGTCAAGTTGGTCATTGAAGAGTGTATTCGCTTTTGACAGCCTGAAAAGATGCATTAATTAATTAGTAATGAAAGTCATAATCATGCTCCTAAGATGGACATGTAAACCATATCCATTTAATCTACGTCAAACATTCGAGAAATCACTGTGTTCAGTGTAAAATGACATATATTCACGAAAGGAATAGGCAAGAGTAAGAAAAAGAAATTCATCGCGCCAGATAGGGGTCGAACCTATGACCTTCTGCTTAGGAAACAGACGCTCTATCCACTGAGCTACAGGCGCTGCTTGCGGGTGATGATAGATGATTTGAAAATCAATTGGCGAAAATTTTCACGCCCTCACTAAGCAGAGGGCAGACTTTGCTATTCATGAGGGGCTTCAAATTGGACATGGCTCTGTAATGCACTCTATTAGACAAACTTACATGGCCATATAAAATGGTTACAAGATTATTTTGCTAAATACAACAATCAAAGCCATGTATTACAGGAGCTTGGCAGCTTTTTAAGAGTCTAAAAATAGAATTCCATTCGCAGCCGGAACACCCTTTTAATGTTAAGGGTCTGCAAACAGAACTCTATTTGGCAGCTTGTTCTAAGACAGGAGCTTTCTCCCAACCTTCCTTTGACACATTACTTTGCAAAGGGGGCAACGAAAACATGTTTATAGTTGAGCTTCCACTTCGTATCTCCTTCAAGACATGCAGTGCTGATAGAGTTCGCTTCATGTATATGCTCTCCATACTATCAATCTCTGAGAGTTCTTTTGGAACCTCAGGAAGCTTCTCCTTACTTTCAGTTGAAGTTCTTGACTCACAGCTCCCTTCCTTTTTGGTTGCTTCATGTGAAATGGATGATTCTTTCCTGGAGAAGAGCCGATCAAGCACCATCTCACACTCCTTCACAAGCTTGTTAAGCACATGAGTTGTGAAAAATGGCTGCTGCATAACCTTTTGGATAAAGGGCAAGCGAACCAGAGCACCACTTCGTTTGTCATATTTCTTTAATATCTTCACTAGACCTGCTCAAAGAGTATCCATATGGAAATCAAATCAAATAAACACCAAAATCTGGAACGGTAACAAGAATTTCCCCCATCCATTTGAAGTCAACGTACTGATATTATAATGGTTCTGATATTTTTTTTCTTAATAAAAACAGGCTATAATAAGAATCATGTAACATTGTGTACCAGAAATCTAATCTTAGCTATGAACAGGGATACAACAATACCAAGCTATAACAGTCACATTCATCATAAAAATGGAAAACTAAAGTTGAAATTTTGGTCTTTAAGATACATTTATATACACGCACCTGTGTAGTTGAGAGCACTGTAATTCTCCAACAGAACCATCTCTCCATGAAAATCCACTATCTCTTTCCCCACTTCTATCAGCTCGTTTGGATCCTCGGCCTTCTCTACACTATCTTGCAGCTCCTGAATTCCCAAAGGAAAAAAGAAGAAGGAATCAATTTTAATATATGAGATGCAATATGCATCTCAACTAGCAATATAGATATAAGCACAATTAACAACCAGATATTATACAGCACATAAAAGGAAATAAGAATCTTTGAGAAACAATATAACATTATCTAGAGAATCGTATATGGTAAAATGCAATTGGATATGATAAATTAGGCATCATGTAATTCCAGTTCAAAGAGATGGTAAATCAAGATCGATATCAACTACAGCACATAACCAGGCACCTCATACAGATTTCTAATCACTAGAAAATGAAATTTCTATCTTCTAATTCAAGTTCAAGACACAATTTTCATAGGATTAACAAATTATAATCTTATTGAAAAAAAAAAAAAAAACTCTTCCAAAAACCAAGCATCCCGGAAATTACCTTCAATTTAATAACAAAATCCTCTTCTTTTTCAACGATAAAAGAATTGAACTTCTCCATCTCATCCTCCAAAAGCTTAACGAAATCGGTGAACTCCTTCGTGACCTCGCCCTCCGTTCTGTCGCCAGCTGGCTCCGATTTCAACCGCTTATTCGGCGGCTTATCTCCGTCGTTGGGATAAATCAGCTTCAGTTGTTTCTTCAAATCCTTATACGACAGAAACTTATCTCTCCAGTCCGGTAAGGTATCCTCTATCACTACGCTAAGGTTCTTCCAAAACTTCATGGCTCTACCACCAGATCGCCGCCAGAAGATTAATTTCTTGTCATTAAATTTCCGGTGATTGAAGATTTTTTCTAAAAGCAGAAAAAAAAATATAAAATAAGAATTGTCTTGTTGTAATTGAATTGGGGATTACGCCTAAAGGAGAGAGTGGGAAAAATACAGAGAAATATAATTAGTGGAGCATATTTGTGCTTTTTTCCTTTTTTTTTTTAATAATTAGATGCAATATATTTAAACTATTAAATAAAAAATAAAGTAATATTAAAATTTTATTTAATAATTAAAAATTAATATATTCAATATATTTAAATTATTACATCATTGAAAAAGTATATAAATTTTAATTAATTAAAAAATAATTATATCCTCAATTATTTAAGCTATAAAATTTTTGCACAATAATGTAAAAATATACCATTTTTTTTTTTTAATTTGCTAGTAGAGATGGATACCAATATAAATGAATGAAAATTGAGTTGTTAATTCAACTTTTAGAAAATAACGAAATTTCTTTGGATCTCGTAGCCGAAGTAATTCCAATATGTGCATATATAAAAATTAGAAAAAAGTCATTTATATTATATTATGTACATGTATTAAATTAATAAATTATTATTATATTAAAATTAATTATTTTTTATTTATTAATTTATTTTTTGATTAATATGATAATATTTTATTAATTTTATATATGAATTAGCTCTCAATAATAATTTTATACAGAAAGTAAAAATGGTTTTTAAATAGAAAATGTCTGATCTCAAATGACTAAAATATTTTCTATTTAAGACTATAACGGTGGCATGGGGTTTAGGTATATGATCCAATTCGATAAAACTATGTTAGCTGAACAGTGTTGGCGCATTGTCAAAAACACCCTCTCTCTCCCTCGAGTAGCCCGAGTCCTTAAAGCGAAGCATCATCCCTACGGTTCGTTTCTTGATGCTTTAAAGGGCAGTAATTCATCCAGGGTTTGGATGGGTCACCCGTGGGGTAGAGAAGCCCCAAAGCAAGGATTATGTTGGAAGGGAAATGGTGGTAAAGTGACTGAAGTGGAATAAAGACCTATTGAGAGATAATTTCTGTAGAGACATATTCCTGTGGGCAACATGTCAAAAGAGGATGACTTGGTTTGGGCTTTATATCAAGTCAGGGATTTTGTCAGTTAAATCCTGATATAGGATGTTAAATGCCACCCATTATGCTAACACAGGTGCTTCCTCAGCCCTTTGTTTACCTATGCGATTCTGGTCTTCCATTGAAATCTGAAAGAAATATTAGAGATATATCTTGACATTTTCGCGAATTATTGTCTTTCTCAGGAATAAGAGTTAACATGTAAATTAAAATTATTTTAATAGAGAAAAAAAATTCAAATCAATTTGCGGATTTAGAAAAAGAGAATTTTTTTTAGTAACTCTATTTGCAAACAAAATTAGTAGAAATACCCCATCAATTAAAAAAAAGGAAGGAGACAAAACGGGGGCAACAGCGGGAGGGAGATGCAGAGCGCCAGTGGCAGTGACTCAAAAAGATACCATCGCTCGGTCTTTTCACACTACTTCTCTTGCAAGCTGACCAAACACAACTTGTCTTCTAAGCGACCAAAAG
Source organism: Hura crepitans (assembly GCA_948208565.1). Lineage (NCBI taxonomy): Eukaryota > Viridiplantae > Streptophyta > Magnoliopsida > Malpighiales > Euphorbiaceae > Hura > Hura crepitans. The sequence continues at coordinate 11,179 of CANXYI010840177.1, read as the reverse complement.
AAACCACTATAAAAATTTGCATTCACTCTCAAGTTCACACATTTCTTCTTCTCTCTTCCTCTGCCTCAGATAGGGGTTGAAAAGGTTTGTTCTTTTCTTTTTGATTTTATGTTTATGTTTATGTTGTTACATCTTTTAAGGCATTAATTGGGTTCGGGTGAATTGCTATTTTGTTATTGGAATTGGTTTTTTGGGTTTCTTTTAGTCCGTTTGATGATCGTAAATGTGCAATTTCGACTTTGCTTTTCATCTCTCTATTACGGTTCCTCTTCTTTCTCACTTCCTCAAGAATTTGAAAGGGGTTGAAAGGTTGGTGAATATATATATTTTTTTTATATTATTTATTGGGCTTGGGTGAACTGGGATTTTCTTCTTGAATTTGGTTTACGCTGTTTATTTGATGATCAAGAATGGGCAATTTGAGTATTGTTTTCTGTCTTGATCAATGGGTTTACACTAAATTCTGAAAGTATATGCAGAAAGAATAATTAAATTCATGTTTGGCGTTCATACTGATCAATGAAGAGTTTAACTCATGGAGTAGGCAAAACAACTTGAGACCAAAAATCTGCATCTGTCTTTTCCATCTAAAATTTGGAAAAAATGAATCGTTAAATGAAATGAGAGAAACTAATGATTACCAGATTTTAATAAAGATAGCTTTTCACTCCATTCATCTCATATAACCAAGACGAGCAAGGAAAGAACCGTATGTTTGGTGTATTGGATTGTTTGGGCATGTAAAGAAAAATAAATTAAATTAAAATCCTAGATTGAAGGATACACTCCCCAATTTTATCTCATAAAACTGCAACCGAGGAACCTTTCTCATATCCAAAATTGAGAGTTCTTTCATTAGGTCCTCTATGTAAGAAATCGAAAGGGCGTAGAAAAAAGACATGATGGTGCGCAAAACAGCGTATGAGTGAAGCATTATGTCTATCCTGAAGTGAATCCAGTTGAAGTGAAACATCATGTCTGTTAGTGTGTGAAAGAAGAATAAAGAAAATAGGTTTGTGATTCTACACATGATTTCTATTCAAAGAAATGTCGATTTAAGAATAGCTCTTGTTCTGAGAAAAAATTGAAGAAGACTTGAATCTGATTTGGAACCAACACAATTTTTCAGAACAGAGTGTTGTGAGAACTGGGAAGAAACGAAGAGGAAACTGAATGAGGAAAAAAATAAAACAGTTTAGCACATGTGATGAAATGTGTGATGAGAGAGAAAGAAGTAGTCGGGTGTAAAAAAGACGTGATCATGTGAATGCATCAGCTTTTTTATATACAACAGATTAGTTCTTATAGATTAAAGTAGATGGGCAGGAAAAGCTTTATTGTTTTAACTTTCAGTATGTTGATACGTTGGATCAGAGATATTAAGCAAGATAAAAGAGCTTTCATGTGTGTTCCTTTCTTCTCTTGATTTCTATTTCATGTTTGCATGAGAATTAATTTTTTTTTAGCTCCTATTTTCACACTTAATTCTCTTATATGATACCTTTCTTGATGGTTTTCCCTTAAACACCCAAAACAGAAAAAGAGAGAGAGAGATTATGATCTTTCTTAATGGATTATTTATTATCTTTTTTTTATTTTTGGATCAGAGTTCTACTAGAATATTGTTTTTGGGAGAGATATTGCATCCAAGTCTTTGGCTAAAGGCATTAACAAAAGCATGGAGATAAAAAGAAGCGGAAGAGAATCAGTAGTCACGCAAGCTAGTTTTGGTGGCTTTGACAGTCAAATCAGTGCTAAAGATCTAGTGGCATACTTGGAAAATGAGATAGGACTTGTTTGGCGATGCAGGTTGAAGACATCTTGGACTCCTCCCGAGTCCTATCCAAATTTTAAGATACCTAATCTAGAAGACCTTCAAAGCTTCAACAAGTATAGGAGGATAGAACCCCATGCATTCGTGCATTTCGCTTCACCTTATTCAGCTTCTGGGGCTAAGGATGCTGCAGGGTGCGGTCAGCTTTTCTTGAATGATAGGCCGTTGAAGGTTAGTCTAGGGCCTGAAAATCCGTTTCACTTAAATCAAAGGAGGAGAACAACAACACCATTCAAATTATCTGGTGTGTCTGTCGAGATTGGAACCTTGGTAAGCCGTGATGAGTTCATGGTTGGCTGGAGAGGACCTCCTTTTGGGATTGATTTTCTTGTGGATCCTTTTGATGGGACATGCAAGTTTTGTTTCACAAGGGACACTGCCTTCTCTTTCAAAGGAACAAATGAGCATGCTGTCATTAGATGTGATTTTAAATTGGAATTCCTGGTGAGAGACATTAATGAGGTAAAACAGTACACTGACATCTCTTGTCCGGTTATCTTGTTGCAGCTGGCTTCTGCACCCTTGGTGTGGTATCGAACTGCTGATGATGACATAGAAGTGTTAGCTCCCTTTGATCTGTTGGATGATGATGACCCTTGGATCCGGACAACTGATTTTACACCTAGTGGGGCCATCGGTCGTTGTAACTCTTATCGAGTTTCTATTCCCCCTCGTCATGGTGGGAAGTTGAGGAGGGCCTTGACATATCTAAGAGAACGAAGGGTGCAGGAGGACTCCCTTAGATGGCCTGTTAGGATCATTGATGAACCTGAATATGGGATGCATATCTCAGATCCATTCTTTTGTATCCATCGCAAGGAAGGGATTGCTTTTGAGGTAATGTTCTTGGTTAATGCTGTCATGCACAAAGGAATCTTCAATCAACACCAACTATCTGACAGTTTCTTTGATTTAGTGAGAAACCAACCTCTGGATGTGAATGTGGCTGCACTGAAGCACATTTGTTCTTATAAACGGCCTGTGTTTGATGCTCATAGAAGGCTCAAAACTGTCCAAGAATGGTTGCTAAAGAACCCCAAACTTTTCAAGTGCCCTAAACAGATCAATGATATTGCGGAAATCAGGCGTTTGGTTATTACTCCTACAAGAGCCTGTTGTCTTCCACCAGAAGTAGAACTCTCCAACAGGGTTTTAAGAAAATACAAGGACATTGCTGATCGGTTTCTAAGAGTTACCTTCATGGATGAGGGCTTGCAAACAATGAATTCAAATATTCTCACTTATTATGCTGCACCTATTGTAAAAGATATCACTTCTAACTCTTTCTCTCAGAAGACAATAGTCTTCAAAAGGGTAAAAAGCATTCTGACTGATGGATTTTACCTTTGTGGTCGGAGATACTCATTTCTGGCATTCTCATCCAATCAACTGAGGGATCGTTCTGCATGGTTTTTTGCGGAAGATGGGAAAACTAGTGTTCACCAAATCAGGCGCTGGATGGGGAGGTTCACCAACAGGAACATTGCAAAATGTGCTGCTAGGATGGGGCAGTGCTTCTCTTCTACGTATGCAACTGTTGAAGTTCCATTGGAAGAGGTTAATGCTGAGCTTCCAGATGTTGTGAGGAATGGTTATATCTTCTCTGATGGAATTGGAAAGATAACACCAGATCTTGCAAAAGAAGTTGCAGAGAAGCTGAGATTGGACAATGATCCACCCTGTGCATACCAGATCAGATATGCTGGCTGTAAAGGAGTTGTGGCTTGCTGGCCAGCGCAAGGTGATGGGATCCGTCTATATTTGCGGAAGAGTATGAACAAGTTTTACTCGCACCACACAACTTTGGAGATATGTTCCTGGACAAGGTTTCAACCTGGTTTCTTAAACAGGCAGATAATCACATTACTCTCAACATTAAATGTTCCTGATGAAATATTCTGGAAAATGCAGTTAGGTATGAAAATGAGACTAGATCAGATGCTCACAGATGCCAATATAGCTTTTGACGTTGTCACTGCATCTTGTGCTGAACAAGGTAACACTGCAGCAATAATGTTGAGTGCGGGCTTCCAGCCCAAACAGGAACCTCATTTACGAGGCATGCTAACTTGTATAAGAGCAGCACAGCTTTGGGGCCTCAGGGAAAAGGCTAGACTCTTTGTTCCCTCAGGAAGATGGTTGATGGGCTGCTTGGATGAGTTAGGGGTGATTGAACAAGGCCAGTGCTTTATCCAAGTGTCCAGCCCCTCTTTGGAGGGCTGTTTTTCAAAGCATGGATCAAGGTTCAGAGAGACCAAGAAGAATTTACAAGTTATCAAAGGGATTGTGGTGGTAGCTAAGAATCCTTGTCTGCATCCTGGAGATATAAGGATCCTGGAAGCTGTTGATGCTCCTGAACTGCACCATTTGCATGATTGCCTTGTCTTTCCACAGAAGGGTGACCGGCCCCACACAAATGAAGCTTCTGGAAGTGACCTTGATGGGGATCTCTATTTCGTCACTTGGGACAAAAACCTTATTCCACCAAGTAAGAGGAGCTGGACACCAATGCCGTATGATGCAGCAGAAGCAAAAGTTCTTAATCGTCCTGTCAATCATCAGGTAGTTCTTTGCTCTACTTGGATGTTTATCTTCAAAGTTTAATGGACAATTTTGTACTGTGAAGCATATATTTTTCTTGTCGCTTCCCAGGAAAAAATCAAGGCACATGATGTCAAACTCGAACGCACAGAGACATGCACACACGCACAGTGCCTTTGGTGCGGAGGACAATTCTAGTGCCAAAGCATTATGTGATCTGGATTTTTACTGCAGATTAGTTCGCGCTATAATACGAGTTATTTGTTTAATTATCATACCTGTGCATTAGTTATAGCCTTACAGACTGATTTTGGAATCTATTAATCATATTGTAGAATTTATGTGACAAAGCAGGTGGAATGAATTTTACTTTTGTTTTATGGCGATGCCTTCAAAATTATATAAGCATTACTATGATTGTAGTGAAATACCGTATTTAGAATTTTGATTGTCACAGAAAAAATCTGACTACTGCTATGTTTAAATCTGTAGGATATAATAGATTTTTTTGTTAAGAACATGGTAAATGAGAATTTGGGAGCAATCTGTAATGCACACGTTGTTCATGCTGACTTGAGTGAATATGGGGCTTTGGATGAAAATTGCATAAAACTAGCAGAGTTAGCAGCCACAGCTGTTGACTTCCCCAAGACCGGAAAGCTTGTGACTATGCCGCCGCATCTGAAACCAAAACTGTATCCAGATTTCATGGGAAAGGAGGAGTATCAGACTTACAAGTCAACCAAGATTTTGGGAAGGCTCTATCGTGAGGTGAGAGATGGTTATGATGATGAGGATGTGGTAGCATCTTCCAAGCTAAATTTTGTACCTGGAGATATTCCTTATGATAAGGCTCTGGAGGTACCTGGTTCTGCCAAGTACATTGATGGTGCCTGGGATCATAAATGCTCTTATGACGGACAGCTGAAAGGTCTTCTCGGGCAGTACAAAATCAAAAGAGAAGAAGAGGTTGTTACGGGTCACATATGGTCCATGCCCCAGTATAATAGCAGGAAGCAAGGGGAACTGAAAGAAAGGCTGAAGCATTCTTACAGTGCCCTGAAGAAGGAATTCAGGCAAGTTTTCGAGCAGATGGAACTGGATTCTGATTTTGAGAAACTAACAGATGAGGAGAAGAACTCGCGATTCGAGCAGAAGGCATCAGCATGGTACCAGGTCGCATACAATCCCAAATGGGTAGAGAAGTCACTGGAGTTGCAAGAACCTGACGCTGCTGGTGACAGAGTGACCATATTAAGCTTTGCTTGGATAGCAGCTGATTACCTTGCCAGGATTAAGATCAAGTGCCGGGGAATGGAAGGTCTTGATACTGGGAAGCCTGTCAACTCATTGGTGAAGTTCCTAGCTGATCGGATGTGACCAGTATTCATATTCATGTCTGTTTGCTGGTCTTTATTATGCTTATTGGGCAACAAGTCCACTCTGCCATTGAGCTAGTACTATGTTATTTTGTCTTGTATTGGGTTCCCGAACTGTGCTCAACTGTAGTATCAGCTGCATTTTGTTAGTGCAGCTATCAGCTTTTGGATGATATTACATTTTGAAATTTCTTGCTTTCTTCGTTCCTCGGAAAAATAGAAAAATCTTCTTCTCGATTAAGGAGCAAGCGGTAAGCATAGGATACATGCTAACTCGGTATTCATGAATATCGAAGATAAAAATTGATCTCTCAAAGAAGAAAAAGAAATGGATATATTATTGGAAGAATTCTATCTTTTGCCCTTCAATTATGTGCATTTTATTTATTAAGTACCTGAATTTTATAATTAGATCAAAACTAGGTCCTTAAATTTTATATGTGCTATGCCAAAATCTGTTTGCTAAAGAATTGGGAGGACCTACGAACACCATTATATTGAGAGGAAGAGGGATTTGATGGATTGAGGAAGCATACACCACTTCACCATTTGGATAATAGAAGTGGATAGAAAAGTGAGGGAAAATTAAAATATACCGATTGGTTAAATTGCAATTCAGCCACCAATCCCTTTGAAAAACTTGCAGACGTGTCCTTTCTTATTGATGGCATGGCAACATATTGGTCTTTCATTGATTATGATGAATAAGTCCTTCATTTATTTCATCCAACTACTCTAACCTTTGCTTTTTCTTTGTCAATGTCCTTTTTATTAAATAAAAAAATTTGATTTGTCTGAATTTTTGGGGAATTTTCTCTTTTCTAGAGATTTTTTTTTTATCATTCCTGACAAAATAAGAATTAAATTTTGACTAATTAAAAAATAATCAAATTTTCAACTTTTTAAACTACAAGTGGTTTGTTTGATCTATCGGTACATTTGGTATGTTTTTCACTCTCCCATTAATTAATATTCTTTAAAATTTAATTGTCCATCATCAGATAGTAATGAACAATCAAATCTTAAAATATGAACATCTAATTATAAATATCGTAATGCACCGACATATCAAATTAACACTTTAAAAATTCAACAGTTAGCTGCTCTAAACTAATAATCTTATTTTCAACTCCTTCATTGAATAATTCTTTTTTTTTGGCTTTTTTATTTTTTATATATTTGAAAGTAATTTTAGAAAGATGTTCATGTTTTCTTTGAAGGTGTACCTTCACCTAATTAATTAGCAATAAAAGTTTTCTTTTCTTTTCTTTTTTTTTTTATTATGCAAAATGGATCCATCATTTGAATTTGGAGATAAACTCATTTTTTAATTTTGTAAACGAAACATAAGTTTAATAATAATTAGTCTTATTTAATGACAATACATTTGAGACTATTTGGGGAAAAAATCTAAAAGATATTTAAAATTCAGAAATGTATTCTAATTGCACACCTTAAGATATATTAAATTCCTTTTTTTTTTCATGGGCATCTTGTGTGTGTGTATATATGTATATATATATTCTTAAAATTCAGAATATTGTAAGCTTTACTTGTCTTTTAATTTGTTTCTGAAACTTTTCATATGTCGTTATCTTCTTAATTATAATTATTAATCACCTTCACTTTCTTATCAAAATAAGATATATATATGATAGATGTTCAAAACCAAATTAATTTATATGAACTCATAATTGCATATCCATCTCAAAAATTTTAATGATTGATGGAAATTTTTTATCTAAATCTATTGCTTTTTTGTATTATAATCAGATCCAAAGTCATTCAAATAATGAATTTCATGAATTATTAATTAATGCTATATTTTATATATCTCTATTAATTTATATATTTTTGGCTCTAGCATGGCAGCAGTGTATATATATTTTATATATCTAACCAGCCAGTGGAGACTTACTCACAAACATTAGGATCACTTTTTTTCTCTTTCATGAATGATTACCTGTGCTATGAGAAATAAAATATTTTCTAATTTAATTTTTTTATTAGCAATATTATATATTATCTTCATTAATTTATATGTGATACATGTTTAAAATATTATATATATCTCTATTAATTTATATGTGAATCTTTTTCTAGTATTTTCTAATTTAATTTTACTCAACAAATATTTAACATGTGTAATTGTGAAGTCGTGATTGAACCCCACAAACCATAAAATTAAATTGTTAGGTCAAATTAATAATGAAATAATCTATCAATAATTAATTACTCACCATACATTTTGACGATAAATATTAATTTTAATTTATCCAAAAATTTTGAATCTCAATCTCCATTTTCCACCCCTCTATAAGAAAAAAAAAAAAGACAAGAAAGAAAAATTACTCCCCACGAGTACCAATATTCACTCTTATTAATAACACCAAAATCTTTAAGTACAAATTAAATATTCACACAGCATGTTCACCAATATGACAGCTAATTCCCTGTGCGCCCACAATTGATTACTTCTTCCAGAAGCAAAATTCTTCTACTTCATCTACAAATCGGATTAATAACTTACATATCAAAATATTAAAAAGCTTTTTTTTCATATAATTTATTATATATTTTAAAATTAAAATATATACTTTTTTTTATTTATTAATTTGACCCTACAACCACAAATGACTTAAGCTTTTCAACAATAATAGCATGTAATTCATGATTATATATATATATATATGTAATTAACACTGCACATTATTAAAGTTACAATTTTCAGTCACTAATCTCAAGGATTAACTTTGCAACTAATGCAAAAGTAATGAAAGATGTAAAGTAAATCCACTAATAAATTATTTAAATCGATTGAATTTATAAACAAATTCATTCGATAGTTTAATACGTAAACAAATACATAATTATAACGTTTATTTTATATACATGATAGCTTATTATAATCATAAGAAACTATAAATTTATTATATATTTTTTTGCATGTAATAAAGCAATTTTTTTTCATTATTAATAATTTGTCATATCTAACCCCATCACATGACGAAGCAAGCTATAGGTAACAAGTCAATTCCAGTTAAGAAGCTCTTCGATCATTTGCATAGCAATTCTATCTTCTTCGTTGGTTCCATTTCTTGATTCAGTCCCACCACCTACTGGCGATGAAAGTGACGGTCCATCTTCCTCCAGCACTTGTCTTTTCTTGTTTCCAAGCTCAATTCTCATTACCCAATTTGATCTGGAACCAGAGGAGCCGCCCCCGCCGCCTCCTCCTCCTCCTTTTTGCCACACTCCAATGTGAGAATTGTCATTGTCTAGCTTCAAACACGTGAGTGAAGCTGGAGTAGTGTCCTTGCAACTCCTCCGAAGCTTCGAGTTTAAAAAATCCGAGAGAGTTTTCGATGGCATTATTGGCGAAGAAGATGATTCCGAATCATTCATCCTTGGGAAATTTGTCTTGGCATTCTGCCCGTTCATTAGTATCGCTGCTTCATCATATGCTCTGGCAGCTGCTTCAGCTGTTTCGAACGTGCCGAGCCATATCCTCCTCTTCCTGCAAAACAAAAGATCTCGAGTTTGAATCCCCTGTTAGTTATATTTATACCTTGTAATGCAAGAAATAGACAATGGAAGTTAAAATGCGTTAAGTTTATGAAGATATTTAAGAAGATAGAAGTGAGTGGGTGAGCTTACAGTAAAGGGTGGCGAATCTCAGAGACCCAAGAGCCCCACTGGCGTTGCCTGACACCTCTATATTTCTTTGTCCGTACCATTTTCTTTTAAAAGCTTTTTGGAATAGAGAGAGAGAGAGAGAGAGAGAGAGAGAGAGAGAGGGAGAAGTCAGAAAATTGCAGAGATGATTATGGGATAATGATGATAATAAATAATAATAAGTGCAGAGAGATGGTGATGATGAGAAGGCTTAGAGGAAGGATAGGAAATGAAAAGATTTGGAGAGTGTGTACCGAAAAGAGATTATTTGAACTTGTCGGTGAAATGGATAGAAAGAAAAGTCTAAAGTTTGCAATAAAGATTTTCACCTACGCCAGAACTTGCCTCCTTAACAACTAGAATAAATGAAGTTTCATCTCTCATATTTTCGAAATATATCCAATTTAAATTTTCATTTTTTTCTATTTAACAAATTAATAATACTACGTACCTTCTTGAAAATATATTTTCTTACTCGCATATCAATATTTTAGCGATAGAATTGATCTTTATATATCGAAAAATCTAAGAAAAAAATGAAACTGAAATTTTCATAATTAATATATATATATATATCAAGAGGAGAGAAAAATCAAGAATTCACACGAAGGAACTTCTTCTTATTAATTTCTTTTTTTTTTTTTTTGGTAAAGAAACGAAAAAAGTCAAATCTTTTTAATACTTTACAACCTATCATTACATTTATACACATGCAAATGTCTGTATACTATTTAATGTTTCATAACTCTTTTATAAAGTTTGATAAATCATATTAATGCATTATGAGAATCCAATTTTTTTTTAATGAAGATTCGTTTATAAGTTTATTCTCTAAATTTTATTGATAATTTAATTATTTTAATTTATATATGGGATAGAGATTCTAAAAATGCCACATGTCATGAAATAACATCTATTATTTAACATGAAATTGCACTTAAAAAAATAATAATAATTTGGTCCCCCCCTCCTCCTTTCCATCCTAAACTTTTCTTTTGATATGTTTCCTCCATCAATTTTTCACCCTATAAAACATTTTTTTTTTTGTTGAAATGAAAAAATAAATGCCATTTTTCCTTCAATGATACGTTATTATCCGAATTTAATTCTCCAGCTTTCTCCAAACAAATCCATGTGAATAAAAATAAAATTAATTTCAATAAATTTGACCTCAGAAATGATCATGGTTTCCATCAATTTTCTAAATCGGTTTCCTCAAATCCAAATCAAAAAAGACTTTTTGTTAATTGCATATATCTTTTTCATAATTCCTTAAAACAAGCAAACACTACTATATTTAATCAATTAATTAATACCATGCAATTTGGGAAAAGCTTTTAGTTGAATTATTATGTATTGTTGCCCTAACCAAGCCAACAGGAATCAATAGAAGAAGGTCTAAGTCCAGTTGGAAGTTGATTGACTCCAGAAATTGGGTATTATCTTTATTTTCAGTTTTTGGAAGAGGACCAAGTCTCCTTTATTTTTCTTTTTTTTCTTTTATGAAAAATAATAATTGGTGTGGCTGAAAGTTTTTTTGGATTTTTGCCATTGAAATTCAACTTTTTGGTTAAGCATATTTATAAGGTGGCCAATATACTGCTGGCTCTTTTTCTTTATAATCTTTTTTTTTTAAAAAAAAAAGAAAATATTCAAAATGTGGTGGTGATTCTTTGCCTGAATTTGCCGAAAGTATGACCATAAATTCGTATGGTTTTCTCAGTTTGGTTGTCAACCTTTTACTATTCGT
>CANXYI010839996.1:0-14878 GCA_948208565.1 Hura crepitans | reverse complement strand
GCTAATAGTGCTTCTAGTATAGGGGGTAATAGAAATGGACCCCTAACTTATAATACTTGTCAAAGGAAACATTGGGGGCAATGTAGACTTGCTAGAAGAGGAAAGTGTTATCATTATGGTGCTAGAGATCATTTTAGAAGAAAGTGTCCTCAGAGATAATCACAGGGTGGTTAAACACAGGCATCTAATATGGCACCTTAAAATAAAGATCAAAGGCAGAATAGAGGGGAGCAACCTAGTGCTAGCTAGGGTACCAAAACTGAGGCTCGTGCTCTAGCCAGACAGTGTACTGTGAGAGCTAGAGACGAGGCTATAGCACTAAATGTCATAACTAGTAGTTTTTATTTATTTGAAGTTCTAGTTTTGGCTTTGTTAAACCCTAGTTCTATACCTTCCTATGTATGTATTGCACAAGCATAGAATAAGCAGTTAGAGCATAAACATGTTGATATAGACATTAGAGTTAGCAACCCTATAGGGTAGTGTGTGGTTGTGAACAAGGTGTATAGATAATGCCCACTAGTGATTCAGGGGCATAAATTTGCTTCTAATTTGATTAATCTGCCTTTTGATGATTTTAATGTAATCTTAAGGATGGATTGGATTATTAAGCATCAGACCATGATTGATTATAAACATTAAAAGTGAACCCTCCAGGCTATAGAGGGATAGATAGTGATAGTGGATGCTTAGAGAAGTTTTCTGAACAATCTTATCTTTGTTGTTAAAATATAAAAACTCCTTCGGAAGGGGTGTGGGGCATATTTGGCCTATACTATTGCCCTAAATATTTCTTACTCTAAGTTGGCACATATTCCAATTATTTTTGAGTTTTTTGATGGATTCCCTGATGAGCTACCAGGCTTACCACCTCAGAAGGAATTGGATTTTGAAATTGAGGTATACCTTGGCACAACTTTATTATCTATTGCTCTTTATAGAATGGCACTTACTAAGTTAAAAGAATTGAAGGTATAGCTACAAGAGCTATTAGATAAGGGTTTTATTAGATCCAGTGTGTCTCTTTAGGGAGCACCTATGCTATTTATAAAGAAGAAAAATGGGTTGCTTAGGTTATGTATTGATTACAAGTAGATGAACAAAATGGCTATGAAGAATAAGTATACATTGCCAAGATAGATAACCTCTTCAATTAGTTGAGAGGGTAGGAGTATTTTCTAAGATTGATCTAAGATCTGGAAACCATTAATTAAGGATTAAAGAGACTAACCTTCCTAAAACTACCTTTAAAATATAGTACAGGCATTATGAGTTCTTAATGATGCCATTAGGGCTCACCAATGCCCTAGTAGCTTTCATGGATCTCATGAACAGAGTTTTTTAGCCTTATTTAGACTAGTTGTGGTGGTGTCCATAGATGATATACTAGTGTACTCTAGAAACTAGGAAAAGCATAAAAAACACCCGAGTACAGACCCTAAAAAGAAGATAGCTATACACCAAGCTCAGTAATTGTGATTGTTGGCTGAGTAAAGTTGCTTTTCTAGCCCATATAGTTTCATTAGAGGGAATTAGAGTTGATCCCAGTAAGGTAAAGGCAGTGCTAGAATGGGAACCACCTAGGAATGTAACTAAGCTAAGAAGTGTTACGGGTTTAACTAGGTATTGCAGGAGTTTTAAAAAAGGGTTCTCCATTATTGCCACTCTTTTGACTAAACTGATTGGAAAGAATGTGAGATTCAAGTGGGATGATAAATGTCAATCTAGTTTTGAGCAACTAAAGAAAATGTTAATAGAAGCTCTTATCTTGATTCAACATGAACAGGGTAAGGACATTATAGTGTATAGTGATGCTTCACTGAATGGCTTGGGATGTATGTTAATGCATGATGAAAAGGTAGTAGCTTATGCTTCAAGACAGTTGAAGTTACATGAGAGCAATTATCCTACTCATAACTTAGAGCTAGCTGCTATTATTTTTGCATTGAAGATATAGAGGTACTATTAGTATGAAGAGAAATGCTACATATATATAGAGTATAAGAGTCTAAAATATCTCCTTACTTCGAAGGAATTGAACTTGAGACAAAGAAAGTGGTTAGATCTAATAAAGAACTATGATTGCCTGATTGATTACCACTAATGGAAAGCTAATGTGGTGGTAGATGCTTTAAGTAAGAAATTTATGATGGCCCTAAAAGTTATGAATGATAGTTGCAGTACCTTTTAGAAGATGGTGTGCTGGCTAAGTTGTAAATAAAGCTAGATTTTAGATAGTAGATTAAGGAAAACCAAATGAAAGATGAACAACTAGTTCAGATGGCTGGCAAGGTTAAAGAGGGGAAGGCTATAGGGTTTGAGTTGATAAAAGATGGGTATCTATATTATAAAAATAGGTTGTTATACCTACTATAAGATGATTGAGGTTACAAATACTTAGAGAAGCACATGAGGCTCAGAGAAGCACATGAGGCTCTTTATTCTATGCATCCTAGGAGCACAAATGTATTTAAACTTAAAATCTCTTTATTGGTGGCCTAATATGAAAAGAGATGTGATAGAATGTGTTGCCAAGTGTTTGACATGCCAGCAAGTGAAAACAAAGCATTAAGTTCCTTCTAGATTGTTGCATCCTACAACAATACTAAAGTGGAAATAGGAAAAGGTGACAGTGAATTTTGTGATAGGTTTACCTTTAACCAGAGGTAAATGTGATGCTGAATTGGTAATTATTGACTGATTGACAAAGATAGGTTATTTTATCCTGATCAGGATGGATTATTCCTTTGAGAGGCGAACTAGACTATATGTGGATGAGATAGTCAGATTAAATGGTATGCCAGTGACTATCATTTTTGATAGGGATCCTCACTTCATTTATAGATTTTGGAAGAAGCTGTAGGAAGCCTTAGGCACTAAATTGGCCTATAGCATAATTTTTCATCCTCAGACTGATAGGCAGTGAAAGGGGGTGATACAGATGCTTAAAGATGTGTTGCAAGGATATGTTATTGAGCTTATGGGTAACTAGGATTAAAACATGTCCTTAGCAGAGTTTGCCTATAATAATAGTTACAAGACTAGCTTCGGGATGCTCCATATGAGGCATTGAATGGTAGACAATGCAGGACTCCCTTGTGTTAGAGGGAAGTTAGATAGAGAAAATTTTCTAGAGTAGATTTAATCAAAGATGCTAAAAGAAATTAAAGTTAGCTAAAGAAAGGCTGAAGGCAGTTGTGGATAGACCAAAATCATATGCTGACCTGAAGTGGAGAGATATTGAGTATACAGTTAGGGAAAAGTTTTCTTGAAGGTTTCTCTATGGAGAAAGATGCTAAGGTTTGGGAAAAAGGGGAAATTAAGTCCTAGGTTTATAGGACCCTATGAGATTATAGAAAGGGTTGGACTTTTAGCATACAAGTTGGCACTACCACCTGAGCTACAATAGATACACAATGTTTTTCATGTTTCCATGCTCAGGAGGTATAGATCAAATACATCACACATGATTTAGATGCCAGATAATAAGGTACAATCAGATCTAAGTTATGAGGAGGAATCAATTTGGCTCATGAAATGAAGCAGTTAAGGAATAAGTCCATACCACTAGTTAAAGTACTATAGAAGTACCATAATATAGAGGAAGCTACTTAGGAGCCAGAAGACCAGATGAGAGCTAAGTATCCTTACATATTTGCTCCAAGTAAATTCAAGGATGAAATTTTCTTAAGAGGCGAACAAATATAATGCTTGTGTTTCGAGGCTTCATGAAGAGTGCCACTGGATCCGAAAAGTGTACCCGAGGTGCCAAGTCACTTACACATAAATCGAGGTGATGACACTAGGCATGAAACTTTGAGGGGCTTTAATTTGATGAAAAAGATAAAATTTAAAAATTTAGCAGAACAAATAATTCATTTTAGATTACAAGCTACCCCCTAGTGCAATAAAAATTTTACGGGCTGAGAATGACCCGGGAAGAGCCCCCGATGGACTAGTAAATAGTGGACCCTGAAGCTTAAAAATTCCATTGAGTCCAGTGGTGAAAGAATTTTTTAACTTCGAGGTTGTTTGAAAATTCTCGTGATTTACGAGATTAGCATGCAAATCGAGGAAATTTGAAAACTGCCTTATCAGTGGAATTTAGCTATAAAAATTTATAAGCATGTAGAGGGGATTAAAATATGAATTTAAAAATAAATAGTGTAATTTTTTGAGGTCCATATGAATTTTGGTGAATTTTTAAAGTTTGAAAAAAAAATTGAGATGTTTTGGGGTGGCTTGGGTGGTTATAGGACCCACCCATATTTGGCCATTTGGCCTAAGGGCCATAAAACATGGCAAGGCATGGTGATAAGTGGAAAAATGACCTCATAAAGAAAGAAAATTTCTCTTCCTCTACTTCCTGAAAACCGATGCCACAGATGGCTTTGGGAGCCATTTTCATCACCTTCTCTTAACTGTTACCGGATACTATCACCACTAAAAATTCCTCCTGATTGTTAAGAAATTTCCAAAAAAAATTAGTTAAAAGGAGCTCTCATGAATAAATTAAAAATCATCAAACTTCTATGGTTAGAAGTAATCCAACAAGCTTATTTGGTGGGTTTTCATGCCTTCTCCTTAGTTTTTCTTGGGTATTTATGGTTGTAATTGATTCTTTGTGATGCCTAACTTTTGTGGGGATATATATAGCCTTTGTTTGATGTGAATTTGAGTAAGGGAAAGCTTGAAGAAGGTAGAGAAAACATCCATAGAAGGGCTAGAATAAAGGTTTTGGCAAGTTAAAAGTGGTGTCTTTAAGGGGTAAGTGAATTCTAGAAATTTTCTCATGTCTTTTAATCTCTAAGGGGGCTTGAAATGGGTTTTAGAAGTGTGCACTTTAGTGGCATGTATTGGTATTTCAAGGTTTTAATGAAGTCCTTTAGGTGTAAGAAGAAATGGGACATGGAAATGGGTAGGATGTGATAAGCATATTAGTTGGTAGAAAGCTTTAGCTTGGGTAAGGGATGGTTTAGTTATTGAATTTCATGAATGACAAGTGAAAATTAATGTCTATGGCATGTGATTGTATATGTGTATGTGTTGTTGTTGTTTTAGCATGTGCAAGAATGGAAATTTTTGGGAATTAATGAGAAAGTACAAGTATGGCATGAGGCATATGTATGTGGCCGAGAGCTATCTTATACTTGTGTATGTGGATGGTTTGTTTAGTGTGATCCTAAATAATGTTTGAGGTTGATAACATAGGTGTATTAAGCCTATTATACATGAATTATTAATTTAATATGTTATGAGTTTGAATAATACATGCAGGAATGGAAGGCTAGGTGTGGCCGAGACATAAAATGGGCCTTTGCTATGGTAAATGGCATGAAAATATAATGGTATATGTGTAAGTGCACTTATCCTATGGATAAATGGGTGATTGTATGATGAAAACAATGAAAATGCATGATTGAGGCAAATTGCTAGTTGCACTCGAGAGCTAGATTAATGATAATGGCATGAAAAAGTGCATAATATGTGTATAAACTTATGTGCACTAAAGCATGAGCATAAAACCATGAATAGCTTAATTATTGGTGGCATGAATGTAGCTAAGGTATACTATAAAAATGGCATGAAATCTTATTATGAAGTAACGTGAAACATAGCTTAAAAATAACCTCAAAATTAGACTAGTAATCAATTATAAAAAGTGGCTTGTAACCTTGCCTATAAGGGCTTTGGATTGTAAGTGAGAAACATGTTTATTTATGTGCCTTGAAGGCTATGTCTTGTAATAGATGGTAATGGCATTTTGAACCTATGTTTTTGCCTTATAAATGGCCTATGATTTATTGGCTTAGGGCCTATAAACTTGCTGTAAATAGTATTGAAAATTGGATTGAAAAAAAAGGTGAATTGCACCTGAAAACATAAAAGAAACCTTACAGCAATAACCTGTAACTATCCTAAAATGACCATTACCTAAACCAATAAATCTCCTAGACAGTAAATAGCCTAAAATTATGAAATACTTATAGAATAAAATCTAGCATAAAGCATCATAATTATTGGCAATTATACCCTTGAATATATTTTCTGATAATTCACTTGGTACAGCCTATTTTTGGCCATACTAGACTGAGCTAAATTCCAACTGTGCTGTAAAAATTATAACTGTCTATTTTTGAGTTTATAATATTATAAAAAGTTAATCAACAAAGAAATGGACACAGATTGAGGTTAAATGGCCCACTAGATAGACACCTACTGGATAGGTTGATCGGTTAACTTAGGGTTTTTTTGCAGCTGCTATCTTATTTGACTTTCCAATAGGGCTGGTATAGCAACTTAGGTCTATTTTAGACCATTATACCAGTCAGACAGTTGGATTAGACTGTGACATTTACTTGAATTATATTTTATTTCTTGACGTTACAACAACATAGGTCCCAAAAGGCCACTGCACTAGTCAGACAAATAGATTAGTCTATTATGCGAATCTGTTTGTGACATCTTTAATCTTTAAATAGGGTTGGTACAATAGCCAAGGTCTTGGAGGATCTCTATACTAGCTATCTCAATAGGCTAGTCTGCAAGGTAGACTAGATCTTGTCATTTGCACTTTAGGTGTTATGACATATTTTTCAGGATGGTGCAGCGGTCGAGGTCCAATATGTGGACCACTGTACTAGTTTATTTTCCCTCTAGATCAAGTGTATGTCAAGGTTGTCTCCTAAGATGGGCTAACTAAAGCAATTAACTAAATTAATAAAATTTATATGTGGCTATCAAATAGAACACATAGGTACTTTGGTAATTATCCACTGATAATGCTTAAAGCTTTAAAATGGTATAGTTTATGCATGTATGAGTTAATAATGACCTAAAACATAATTTATATAAGTTATTTGAGTAAGTGGATAATTTTACAGATAAAAATGCCCTAGGGGTAAAATGGTAATTTTTCCTTATTAGTCCTCTAAGCTGAATTTGGATACTAGAACTAGATGAAAATAGGAATATTATGTATAGATAAACTGCTGGACAAGTTTTTAATGTTTGAATTCACCATTGAGTATTTTATACTCAGCATACTTGTTTCAGTGTGTAAGTACCAAAAGCAAGGATGTAACCTTATAAAGCATGCCGGGGTATTTAGAGGTTAATTTTGAGAAGGTTGATAATGTACGTTTATATAGCTTTTGCAGTCTATGTACTTAGGTAGGTAATATGGGTGTGATGTATAAAGAGGCACATGATATTATTTTTATATACATACAGACATAATAAGTTGTCAATAATCTATGGTTAACCCTTTTGTGTATGTATGCCCTATGTGGATGTTTTATGAGCCTGAGGCTCTATGTGATATCTAGATTGTGGCCTAAGGCCTATGATTGTTATATGCTAGATGATGATGGTAGGTTGATATCTGGGGGACCTGAAGGGTCCAAGAGATGTCATAAATTGTAATATAAGTGTTTTACAGGTTTAACATTTTGGGATAGTGACCAGAGCAGCTATTTTGCTATTAGATTGTTAGGAAATATCAGACTGTGCTAAAATCATTCTATAATAGGATGAACATGACAACATGAACCTAAATGGATTATAAGAATAGATAGTACTAAGTTCAAAGTTAGCTAGAATTAGTTAAGTACAGCATAAGAAAAAGTTAAACGTATTATCGTGGGAGAAGTTAGGATGGCTAACCTGATAGGAAGTACACCACTTATTGGGTTTCTTTAGGAATTTAGTAAGGGGTGTTACAGGCCTAGGTCTTAGAGGGCCACTACACTAGTCTGTTGGATAGACCAGTCTACTAGGCAGACAACTCCTTATTACTTGCATTGTAGGTGCCAGAATTTAATTGAGCTAGTGTAGCGGTGCAAGTCCTGAGTATGGACCACTACACTAGTTTCTTTTTCTCTTTAGATCCAGTGTTTGTCAGTGTTGTCTTCTAAGATGGGCCAGCTATACAATTAAACAAGATGAATATAACTTGCATGTGGCTTGAATGATAATATAAAGGTATTTTAGTAATTTTCCACTGGTAATGCTTAATAGCTTAATTTGTGAAGATTATGCATGTAATGGTTAATAATAACCCAAAAACATAAATTACATGAGTTATAGTGATTAATTAGAAAATTTTATCGATAGACACACCTTAGGGGTAAAATGGTAATTTCTCTATGATAGTATTCTAAGTTAAGGTTGGAAACTAGAACAAGATAAGAACATGATTTTTATGCATGGATAATTGCTAGACATGTTTTAAATGCTTAAATTCACCATTGAGTATTATATACTTAGCATACCGATTTCACTGCACAGGTAACAAGAACAAGGACGTAGCCTCATAAAGCGTGTAGTGGAGTTTAGAGGTTATTTTGAGATGGTTGATAATATGTATCTATATAGCTTTTGCACTCTATGTGCTTAGGTGGGGGAAATGGGTGTGATATATATAAGGGACACCAAATGTAATTGTATATAAATAGGCTATGTTGTAATGAATCAGCTATTCATTCCATTTGTGTATGTATGACCTATGTTGATGTTTTGTGAGCTTGAAGCTCTATGCATTTTTCTTGATTATGGCCTGAGGCCTATTTTTGTTATTTGATGGATGATGATAATAAGGTGATATCTGAGGGACCAAAAGGGTTTAGGAGATGTGAGAATTGGTTATGGAAGTCTTTTACAGGTTGAAAATTTTGGGATAGTGACTCAGGCAATCGTTATGTTGCTTATTTTTTTAAGAAATGTCCAACTGTGTTAAAATCACCCTATAAAAGCATGAACTTGTTGGAATGAACCTTAATGAATTGTATGAATAATAGGAAGGAATTTAGAGTCAAGTAGAATTGAATAGTGTAGAATAAGTAAAAGTTAAATGAATGACCAGAGGAGAAATCTAAGGAGAAGTGATCTAAGGAGAAGTACACCACTTATTGGATTTCTTCGAGAATCTAGCAAGAGGTGTTATAGTACCAACCCTATTCTAAGATTAATGATGCCACAAACCAGTCTGCTAAACAGACTAGTGCAGTGGCCTTTTAGGACTTACGCCGTTGTATTGGTAAAAATCAAATGAATGGGTTTGAAGATCAAGGATGTCACAAATTGGTCTACCTAGCAGACTGGTTCGTTTAACTAACTAGTGCAGTGGCCCTCTGGGACCTATGCCATTGTACCAACAAAAATGAGGTGAATGGCATCAGGTGTGCAAAAGCACATGAGCATCTATCTAATAGACTAGTACAGTGACCTAAACTGGACCTAGGCCACTATACTGGTCCTGCCTGAAAATCAAACAATGTAACAGCTGCTAAATCCCTAAGTTGACCGATCAACCCATCTAGTTAGTGTCTAACTAATGGGCTATGTATCTTAATTTAGGTTTATTCCTTCATAAATTATCTTCATATAATATTTAGAAATGAAAAATAGTTAGTTATGAATTTTATTGTACAGTTCAATTCTAGTTTACTCTAGTGTGGCCATAATTATGTTCTACCGGGTAAATTCCCAATATTATTTTCAAGTACTATAACTATCAATATTTAAGGTATATTATTCTTGATTTTATTCCATAATTATTTCACATATAATTGCCATTTACTATCTAGTAGTTTTTTTTCATTCAAGTAATGGTCAAAATGGACAGTTAGAGGTCATTTCCTTAAGTTTCAATAGCCAATTCTGGGTTCATTTCTTAACATTTTTCAGTGCAGTTTTCATCATTATTTTCACAGTGTCCATAGGCCCTAAGCCATACAATCACTAGACCATTTTGAAGGACAAAACATAGGCATCATAGCTAAAATACCTAATCACATAATATAGCCCTTAGAGGCACAAATTATAGGCACATTTCATAAGAACATTTTATGTTCACTTTAAGCCCTCTTTTAGACCATTCAACTTGAGCTTTTGTTTAAAAATTAATCATTTTTTTAAGTTTATTATTAGACATCCATGTGTTTCATGATCATTCCATATTCAAGTCTAATTAAAGCCAAGTATATTTAACTATTTTAAGACTAATACATCAAGCTTCAAGGCATTTAACCATTACAAGCAAAATAGCAAAAATTTGCTTTTCACTATCCTTACCAATGCTCTTGGGTAGTATAGTATATAAATCCAAATCAAACATTTTCTTCACTTTACACAATCAAATGCTTTTACATGATCGCAACACCTACACACACACACGAGTCCATTTCCATGCTAACCTAGGTGAATTACCTAAAGCATATGCCTCAACTATTACTCAAATCATATTCATACACACTTCGCTTAAGACATTTACATACCAATTCATCATTATTCATGAGTTGGTCTAATATATACACTGACTAATTTGATTAAGCATGGTACACAAATGATCAGTGGTTGAAGGAAAAAGATAAAAATGGCTCCTCAAAGTGAGAGTGGCATCGGTTCTAGATAGCCAAGGAAGAAAAAAATTTCTTCTTTTATTTAGTGGAATTATCCACTTGTCAACTTTTTGCCACTTGTCCTGGGCCTTATGTTAGCTAGCATAGTACGAGTGGGTCTTGCGACCTCTTGAACTATCCCGAAATGGCTCGATTTTTGGTAAAACTTCAAAAATTCACCAAAATTCACACAAACCTTAAAAAATTACACTATTTATTTCAAAATTACTATTTTAATCCCCTCTACATGGTCATCAATTTTTATAGCCAAATTCCATCAATAGGATAGTTTTAAGACTGTCTCGATTTGTATGCCAACCTCGAAAATTATGAAAATTTGCAAATGACCTTAGAATTCAAAAATTCTTTCACTAATGGACTTAGTGGAATTTTTGAGCTTTAGGGTATGATATTTTTAGGTCTATCTAGGCACATCTCAGGTCATTCCCTGCCTAACTCAATTTTATTCCATAGATTAATAGCTTACAGCCTGAAATGAGTTATTGGTTCTGCTAAATTTTTAAATGTTGCCTTTTTCATCATTTTAAAGGCCTTCGAAGCTTCATGACTAGTGCCATTACCTCAATTCTCATCCAAGTAGCCTACCACCCCGAGCACACTTTTCAAACCTCGTGGCATAATTCACAGAGCCTCATTGAACAGGCATTATAAGTGTAATGGTCAGGGTCTAAAATGTGGACCACTAAACACTTTGATTTCCCTCTTAGTCTAGTGTCTTAGGTAGGGCCTATTTAATAAATTAAATATTTTATGTGGTTATAGAAAATAACAAGATTAATGAATAAAATATTATTATTTTGCTACATTATTACTATGTATTGCATCTCTACATCTATGGCATGTTATTCCATTTGAGTGTCTGCATGTGGCATTTTTTTAATGCATTGAATTCACCATTGAGTTTTATACTTAGCTTACCAATGTTTTCGTGCATAAGTAATAGCAAGTAGCAGTCTAACCTTAAGTATTGTATAGTGTAGTAGTAGAGGCATAGAAGGTACAACATGTTGCATTTTAAATGGTTTTAGTAAGTACTTATGTAAATACTATAGGTTATAAGTCCAACAAGCTTAAAAGCTATAGGTGTTTGTAATAATAAGCTATACATGCGATGTAAATAAACTAGCCTATGGAATGGTTATAATCTCTATCTTAATTTGATGTTGTAGGCCTAAGGCTTGTGTGATGATATTATCTTTGTGATATATATGTTTATGATGATAAGGACTAGAGGGGTCTAAGAGGTGACAATAGAAGTGTTAAAGGTTATTAGAAGTGTTTTTTATGGGTTGAAAATTTTTAAAATGTCACCTGGCTAGTCGTTGTATTGCCCAAATTTCTATAGATTTTATTATAGGCAGAGAAGTGAGTGTTTGGACTTAATATACCTTGAGTGGAAAGGTCTAAGTGATAGATTGAACATTTAACTAATAACTATACAACTAATGAATATTCCATAAGTGTTAAGGAGTGTAGGCCTAGGTAATTTTAGGATGGGTGCCCTATGGGAAGTGCATCACTTATTAGGTTTCTTTGAAAATCTAGAAGGAGGTGTCATATATGTCTTACTGTCACTATAAAAATATCATTAGACAAAAAGTCCTTTCTTTCACCAACAATTGTGACTTCATCTCAATCAATTGTCTGAAGAGAAAGCTTCATCTATCTACAATCCACCATGGCATCATATCTAGACAACTAAACCATATCTAATATGACATCAAACTCATTGAAAGGTAATTCAATAAGATTCATATGAATAGTCTACTCAAACAGTTAATGGACTATTATTTTATATTATATAGATAATCACATGATGTCCTATTGGATTACTAACAATGATTTCTATATCTAGAGATTTTGATTATAACCTTCTCTCATGTGCTAGTGTAGTACATATATATGAATGTATGGAGCCCGAATAAATTAATGCCAAAATAAGTAAATTGAAGAAATAAAATGTACTAATAACAAAATCTAGTGAATTTGTATCCTCTCAAGCCCTGATAAACAATTTTTATGCTAGAGCCCAAGCCTCTATCTTCTGACTAGTCTCTAATATAGGCCTTTGACTCCCACTTGTTCTGTAACACCCCCTACCCATTTCTACCTAAAATGGGCAAAGTGCACTACTTCCTACTGAGGTTACCCATTCTAGGATTTCCTTAGGGGCCTTTCATTTAACTTTAACCTATCTTTGACCAAGTTTGACCAACCTAGTCTTAAACCAATTCTCATTAATTATTATCTTATTACTATTTATTTTAATCCTTTAAAAACATTATCAGGCACTATCAGACAATTCCTAAAAATCGAGCAACATAATAACTGTCCTAGTAGCTAACCCAAAATTATCCTATAAAGAAAGGCACTTCTAAAACAACATTCATCATAAAACCCTTATTGGAGCCTCTGGTCCTCCATATCAGAATTAGCAACATCAATATATACTTAGTAATAAATCTCAGGGTCATAGAACTATCAACATACAAGCATGCTGAAACAGTTATATATATTAGCATGCAAAATAATGCATACATTTAAGGTTTTAAGAACCTTGTTACATATATTATGTATCTCATTTTAACTATACATAAATGAGTGTGACTCTATATACAAAAGCCAAAAAGAGAAAATAAAAAGTACTAATAGAGTCTTAGAACTACACTATCAATGTAGTATGATGCTGAACTGCTCTCTATCTACAACTTATGCATCAGAACACTGACATGTTGAGTATGACACTCAGTGGTGGATTAAACCAAACATACTGTGTCATGTCATGCAAAATGCACCATGTAACGTTCCGCACACAAAAAGTTTTTCCTATAACTCTAAGTCCCTTTATTACTTTCTTATGTTTACTTATCTGAAAATCTTCACTTTCTTATCAATTATTGTCATTTATTTCTTTACAAGCCCATACTAAACAGACTACACTTTAAGATACTAGACAGTGGGATGTGTTTTATGTAATGGCCCACTTTTAGGACCTACATAGCTGCACTTGCTTTCTTCGATACTCGAAGACCTATACTATACTATAGCAGATAACAAGGACATAATCATAGACCAACCCCAGTACCTGCACTTGTCACAATAAGCATCTGTAGTGGATACTTAGGGACCTATCCATAAACTAATCCCAATCCACAATAACAATCTATAGTGCAGTGGTTCATCACGAAACCTAGGCAGTTACACTCACAATAACCTATAACTGACAGTAGGTCCAGAAGGATCAACTACCTAGCAGCTACTCTATTCCTAGTTAACTGGTCAACCCATTTAGTGGGTGTCTAACTAATGGGCCATTTACCATTTTAGTTATTACTATTATTTTACCATTACATGACACTTTATGACAATATTTCACAAGTTACTGTAACTTTGCTTGTGGGTGCAAAGTTACTATTCCTTTGGTTAGTTTCCGCAACTGACACTATTCATTTAGTCAATTTTGTCATTTTCACTTTTCTTTGACTATGCCATACAAGTTCTATTTTCATCAAATCCTTATACCATTATCCTTATTAATGCCCCTAACATAAGGCATATTTGGTTGCCATGCTTTTGCCCACATTTTTTACTCAAATAACTTACATTTTCATGACTTATAATGTACTAAATTTTTAGGTTACTTTATTTGTGACTATTACATTTAAATTGCACATATATGCATCTATTACATAGACATACAAGCCATGCCCATTTTAGCATCATTTTTTGCCACATTAAAATATCACACTTCCACATGATATACTTTCCATCTTAACATACAAATCCTAATATTATAACACAAATTACATAATTAAAGTATCAATTTACCCAATTACATGCTTTTACCCTATGTTAACACATTTTCATACAAGTTTATACACTTAAACCCTATCAAACAAAATTGACATAATGAATTTTGGTTAATCCACATACTAGGGTGTATTCACACCCCTTTCTCCACCACTTAACCCTTGATTTGCTTGCTCCCTCTCACTTGCAATATTAACCACTAATATACACCAAAATTGGCTTAGAAAAATCTTAATAATTCATCTATAACTCAATTTTAAATTCTAAAACTATAGAAACTTTTAGAATTTCCTAAGCTACCTATATCAAAAATAAATAATGAGATTAAAGCATTTTTGCTTACTTTGTGCACTATTCACCCAAGTGGTGAATTATGCAATTTTGGCCTTCTTTCTTAAAATTCTTGATGGATTTGAGGTGTAGGAATGATGGAAGCTTGATTTCTATTAATTTTTTGGTGAAATTTAGTAGGATTTAAGAGAGAGAAAATTACAAAAAATGGTGGCTTCTTTCAGTGTTCACATTGGCCATGGAGTATTGATGGGGAAGATGAAGTTTCTCTCTTGTATAGGCTAATTACAAAAGTTTAATAACTAATCCTTGATGGGCTGGATCTATTAAATTGGGCCAAATGGGCCCCCATTATT
>CANXYI010839916.1:0-14305 GCA_948208565.1 Hura crepitans | reverse complement strand
ATTGCTACCTAAGATAAGTTTAGCAAGTGCTTGGCATGCTAGGATATGAATTATGATCATTTGCATGTGAAATTTGCCATGGATTGTGTAGTTGTATTTGTACCCCTGAGCTTGCATGATTGAGTATTAGGAATGTTACTTAAAACTTTAGCCACACTTGGCTTGCAATGACATGTTTGTGAGTACACTTGAGGTCATGGCATGTATATGTGATTAAGAATGTCATTATATGTCAAGGCATGGAAATCTAGTGAACTTTTTTTAAGTACCTGTGAGTAAACTATAGTATATTGGCATTAAATTCAAGTTGAGTAAAGTAGTAGTTAAAAGAGTTGAAATTGCTAAATTATTAGCATGAAATGGCTATGGAATTAGCTAAGTATGTGACTTATTAATATAGTGATATGCACCTTAAAAATGTGCCTTGAAATGGCTAGAAAGATATGGACTAAAACATGTAAAAAAGGCTTGAAATAATAACCTAAAAGTGACTTTAAATACGCTAATAAATTAAACCTTAGTTGTGCCTCTAAGAGGCTAGAATTAAACCATGTTTTGGCCACGGAATTGGCATAGTTAAAAATGGCAATTGTACCTAGATTTTAGCTATGGAGTTGGCCTAATTTTAGTAGCATTAATGCCTATGTTTTGGCCATAGACTTGGCCCAGTAACATTTGGCCTAGTGCCTAGTAAAAGACTAAAAATAACCATGAAAACTAAGCTTAATTTGGACTTAAAATAGTCCCAAAAAAGTGACTTCAAAAGTGGTCAAAATGACCTATAATTGACTAATTAACCTCTACTTGAACCAAAAATGTCACTGAACTACAAAGTATTAACTTTTTAAGTGGAAATGCTATGATAAATCATACCATAAGACACTTGGATGTTTGCTCATAACAAACTAAAATTTTTTAATGAAATTTTACCCGGTAGAGCTAAAAAGTGGTTATACCAATTTGAATAAATTTTCAAAGTAGGAGATAAACTTTTTATCTATCTATTTTTTAGACTTAATAATTATAAGAATAATTTTAGCTAATAAATGAAGTTAAATTAAGCTGCTTGGCCCATTGGTTAGACACCCACTAGATGGGTTGACCAGTTAACTTAAGGTTTTGTAGCTACTAGTTCATTGGTGATTGGAGAGGTCTACGGATTGATTTATATTATGTCACCCAATTATTAACGATAGTCTTTGGTGGATTAAGAGGTCTACAGACTGATCTCCATTATGTCACCTGGTTCTTAATGATCATTTCTGACTGGGGAGGCCTACGGGTTGATCTCCACTAAGTCACATAGTTACTCATTTGTGGTTAGGAAAGCCCATAAGTTAATCTCTATTATACCACACACTTATTTTTATTCTATCTAGGGAGGCTACAGTTGATCTCCATTATGGCACACATGTCAGTGTAGTGACATAGGTCTAAAATAGAGACCACTGTACTAGTTTATTATCCCTCTAAATCCAATGTCTTAAAGTCTCATCTTCCTAGTCGAGATAGAGAATTAAATTTAGTAAATAATCAGACTGATTATGAGCATAAAAATTAAGCCTAATGGAATAGTATTTTCTAAGTTTCTGGAAAAAAGGCAAGCTAAAGGGTATTTTGAATACTTTGCACAGATGTGCCAAATCAGTTACAGTGAATTAAGTTAATTAATAAAAAGAATAAACATATAAGATGAAGTTTGAGCTTATTTGAATGACTTTTTCTCAGAAATAATAAAAATAAAGTAAAAGGGAATTTTAGTAATTTTTCACCTCTGAGATAGATTAAGTGATTCTTATAAAAGATACATGTTAAAAAATATTAGTCCTCAGTTAAAATGATTTATCTGAGTCAAAAGTGTTGTATCAAACCTTAGAAATACCCTAGGGGTATTTTGGTAATTTGGCACCCTAGTGAATAAATAAGTTATATAATCAAGTAAAAATCATTCTTAAACTATTCAAATAAATTAATAATATTATAACATGATTAAATTGCTTTAAGTTCACCATTGAGTATCTTGTATACTCAGCATACCAATTTTGGTGTGCAAGTACACTATAGCAGGATTTGCCTTATAAAGCGTGATAATAGCAGTTCAGAGGATACAGGTGAAAACTCTGGATGAAATTATTGCATAGTTAGATATCTATGTACTTAGGTGGAAAAGGGTAGGAAAATGTATTTAAGCTTTGGAAATGTAAATTAACTAAGTGAATATGACCTATAATGTAAATTAAGTATTTCTATACATGTTCTTTGGTGAATGTATGATCCTATGTGATATATGTTGGTGATGTGCACTTGAGGCTCTATATTTTTGTATATTTTATTTGTGGCCTAAGGCCTAAGTTTGATATGTGTTAGATGACGATGATAGGCTAAAAATGGTAGACCGGATGGGTCTAAGTGTTATGAATTGCTTATAGAAGTGTTTAAACAGGCTATTTAAAATTTTGGGATAGGACCAGGCAGCTGTTATGCTTTCGAATTTTTAGGTAATACCTGAATATGATTAGATTTCCTTTGTAATGACTAAACCAAATTGGTTTTAGCCTAAATGGATTACAGGAACTGAATAGGGTGATTTAGAGTTAAATAGAATAATCTAGAGTGAAATTGGTAGAAGTTAAACGAATGACCTCGAGGGAAATTTTAAGATGGGTGACTTGGCGGGAAGTGCGCCACTTATTGGGTTTCTTCAGGAATCTAATAAGGGGTGTCACATTTAATGTTATCAGGGCAAAGGTTTAATGTTCCTTAGTAAAGTACATGGATATCAAAGAGTTAAGTTTTAATTCCTCTGAACCATTACGCCGTCTGTGACTGAGAAAAGAAAGTCTTCTATGGTACATAAATGACCAGTTTAGTTGCCTGAAGGAAGGACTATGAAACTAATTGGTTTGATAACCATAGCTATATAAAGAGTAGGTTTTGAATCAGCATTTAAACCCAGTTATGCTGCTTAGCAGCCAGAGTTAAGAGTGACTGACTGTTAACAGACAAGAGAAACCCTGTCCTGGTACAGTGAAAAGTAATACATGAAAGGATCTTACTAGATTTCTAAAATATGTTAATGGAATTATATTCAATGACTTATATGTA
The DNA here is from genome assembly GCA_948208565.1 of Hura crepitans. Taxonomy (NCBI): domain Eukaryota; kingdom Viridiplantae; phylum Streptophyta; class Magnoliopsida; order Malpighiales; family Euphorbiaceae; genus Hura; species Hura crepitans. The sequence goes on along the minus strand of CANXYI010839916.1, from coordinate 11,200 downwards.
GAATATAATAGATTCCTTATAGAACCAAGTGTAGAATTAAGGATACAGATAGCTAAACCTTAGAAAGAGGGAGTTAGTAGTGTTAGTGCTAGTTACATGTGACAGAAAGAAATGGTACCTACAAGAAGAGAGCACTTTTAGAGAAAGAGGCAGAGCACTATAGGACAGCCTAGTGTAGTACCAGATTGGTAAGACAAAGAGAGAGAGAGTTAGTTACAGGCATGGTTTCAGTCTACGTCCCAGTACCAGAGAGGGTACCAGGAGTAGATTACCCATATGGGGTTATTATTAGAAAAGGCACTAGGAGTAGTGTAGAGGAGGCAAGTGAGAAGAATGTCTCTAATGTGTTCCTAGAGACCACTAAAGTGTGAAAAGGTCCTCAGGGATAGATAAAGACTGCTCAAGCACAAATATCTAATGTTACACCCCCAAAGCAGGGGTCATAAATAGACTAAAGTATAGTAGTCCAATGTTAATCATGGTGTTAGAAGTAAGGGTTATGCTTCAGCCAGGCAGTGTATAGTGAGACTAAAAAAGTGGCTATAGCACCAGATGGGATAATTAGTGTTTTGTTAATTAATATTTCAATCTTGGATTTGATAAATCTTGATTTGATGTCCTTATATGTATGTCTTGCACCAGTACATAATATATAGATAGGGCCTGAGCAAGTTGATGTAGACATAGGAGTTAATAGCCCTATGAGGCAGTGTGTGGTTGTAAAAAGGGTGTATAAAAGATGCCTCTGGTAATTTATAGGCAAGAATTGTTGTTAGCCTTACTAAGTTGTATGTCAGTGATTACGGTACTCTTAGGATGGATTGCTTTATTAAGTATTAGTTTATAACTGAGGGTAACCAGAAGAAGTTAACCCTCCAGACTGTACAAAGACTATTAAAGATAGTGAATGGGGAGAGAAATCCTTTAGACAATTTTACCCTTATTATCAAGATGTAATAACTCTTTTAAGAGGAGAGAGTCATGTTTTGCCTAAAGTATCGATCAGACTATCTGATCTAACATATCTATGAGTTAAATCTTAATTCTCTAATATATTCTTATTGAGCTACTACAGTTATCATTTAGGAGAAAATTTGATTATAAAGTAGAGGTATCCTAGTATTGCTCTAATGTTCATTGCTCTTTAAAGTAGGGCATCTATTGAAATGAAAGCAATGAGAGTATAGCTGCAAAAGCTATATGGTAAGGGTTTATTAGACCCAGTATAGTTTTTTAGTGACTACTTAAGTTAACTATGAGAAAGAGAGATAGGTTACTCAGGTTGTACATTGCCTTAAAGGTACTTACATTGAGTGATTATGTAGGATCAATATCCCTTATTCTAGTGAATAATCTACTTGATCATTGAGAGAGGCTGGTCTTTTTTCTTTTAAAGTTGACCTAAGATTTGGATAATATCAGATAAGGATTTAAGGAAGCAAATATTACTAAGATTGCTTCTAAGACCCAATATGGACATGGTCAGTCCTTGGTGATGCCATCAGGGCTCACTAATTTCTTAGCAGTTTTATAAGTTGCAATGAGCAAAACTTTTAATTTTATGTAAGCCAGTGGTAATAGTGTTCTTGGATGATCTTTTGGTGTATTCTAGGAATTAGAAAGAGTATGAACATTAGTTAAGGGTTGTAATACAGACCCTGAAAGAAAGATGGTTGTATGCCCAACTCAATAATTGTGAATTGGGCAAATGAAGTTTTTCTTTAGAACACCTAATTTCAATAGAGAATGTTAGAATTAGCCACAATAAAGGCAAGGCAGTGTTGGAATTGAAACCCTCTAGGAATGTAACTAAGGTGAAATTTTTTTTAGCTTAGTTAATGTTACAAAGGACTTGTAAGAGGACTTCAATTATTATTACTCTTTTAACTTGAGTAATAAAAAAAAGTATAAGAATTATGTGGGATAATCAAGGTCAAGATAGTTTTGTTAAGTTAAAATAGAGGTTGACAAAGGCTCCTATCCTGACTCAACTTAAATAGGGTAAGGACCTCATTATATGCAGGGTGATTCACTAAATGGCTTGTTAGATGTTAATGTGAGATGGTAATGTGGAGGCTTGTGCCTTTAGACAATTAAAGCCATGAGAGAAGGATTATCTTACACCTAATTTGGGACTAATTATCATAGTGGTTGTGTTGAAATGGATGATGGCATTATCAGTATGAAAAGGAATGTTGTATAAATACAAATTATTAGAATTTGAAATATCTCTTACTTAGGAGAAGGGACCTGAGATAAAGAAGTTGGATAGAGTTGATTTAGGATTTTGAGTGCTTGATTGACAATCTACTAGTGAAAGCTAATATGCTGATAGATGCTAAGTATAGGGAAATCTATGGTGATCTAGAGAGATTAGGAATGTCAGGTTACTAGTTATTTCAGAAGAGGCAGCAGTGGCTGAGTTGTAAGTAAAGTCAAATTTTAGACAACAAATTGAAGAGAATCAAGTGAGAGATAAACAAATGGTTCAGATAATTAGCAAAGCTAAAGAGGGGAAGACTTCAGAATCTTAGCTGATAGTATGTAAGTAGTAGACTTATCAAAATAGATCATGTACATTTTGTACAAAGGATCTGGGTTACAGATGTTTAAAGAAATCCTTGAGTGTCTTCATTTTAGGTAATTCTAGAAGGAAAAATCTAAGTTTGGGAATCTTATTTCTAGATAGCTTGGTATGGAAAGAAATGTGGTAAGAGTATGATACCCAGTATTTGATATGCTAGTTGGTAAAAGCTAGATATCAAAATTCTTCTAAATTATTATATCCTATAGTTACACCAGAGTGATAATGAGAAAAGTTTAACTCTATGTTTTGTAATGAGTTCACTATTAAGTAACGATAAATGCAGTAGTGCATGAATAATTATTGACAGATAGTTAAGATAGTTCAAGTCACCCGATTAGGATGGTTTAGTTTTAAACAAATTGGGTAGACTATATAGTGATGAGCCTATTAGATTTCATGTTGTGCTAGTGACTATCATATGGATAGAGAATTTATTTTACTACTAGATTTTGGCAAAAACTATAAGCAGCTTTAGGCACCAGACTAGCTCATCACCTAGTTTATCATTCTCAGTCTGATGAATAGTAAGAGAGGGTGATGCAGATATCTAATCACATGTTATGAGACAGTATTAGTAAGCTTATGGTTTTCTGATGTATGTGCATATGTTCTTCTTAGAGATTGCCTATGACAGTGGTAATCAGTTAGTTTGGAAATGAACCCCTATGAGGCATTATATGATACACAATGCAAGACCTTTTATGATTGAAGTAAGATTGAGACAGAAAGTCTCTAGAGTAGACTAAACTAAAGGGGCTAAAGAAAAGGCTAAAAGCAGTATGATTAGACCAAGAATTTTATATTGACTTGAAGCAGGAAACTACTAAATATTCAATTAGTGACAAAGTATTTTGGAGGTTTTTTCTAGAAAACATATGCAGAGGTCTAAGAAAAGGGTACTTGAGTCCTAGGTTATCGGACCCTACTAGAGTACTAATAAGGTCAGGACCTTAAGCATATAGGCTTGTGTTGCCACCTGAGCTACAACAGTGCATAGTGTGTGCAGGTTTTGTGCTTAGGAGGTAAAAATTAGACTAGCTACATATGACTCTGATGATAGTTATTGAAGCACAAATGGATATAAGTTATAACTAAGAAACAATGTAGAATATGGCTTGTGAAATGAGATATTTATAGAGATGAGTTTATACCAATGTTATAGTGTTATGGAGGTATGAAAGTACAGAAGTTACCTGAGAGCTAGGCAAGCAAGTGGGAGCTCAGCATTCTACATCATTTGCTTCAGGTAATTTTGAGGATGAAATTTTATTAAGAGGGGAAGAAATGTAATGCCCATGCTCTGAGGCTCCATGAACAGTGCCATAGGGGTCCGAAAAGTGCACTCAATGTATGGGGTCACTTACACATAGACTGAGGTAGTGGCACAGGTCATGAAACTTTAAGGGGCCTTAATTTGATGAAATGGGCAAAATTTAAAAATTTAGCAGAACCAATAATTCATTTCGGGATGTAAGCTACCCATCGGGCCAATAAAAATTTTTTGAGCTAGGACTAACCAAGATTGTGCCCGGATAGACCCAAAAATAGTGGACCCTAAAGCTAGAAAATTACACTGAGTCTAATAGTGAAAGAATTTTTGGAATTAGAGGTTGTTTGTAAAATTTCGTAATTTTTTAAGTTAGCATGCAAATTGAGGTAGTCTAAAATGGCCCTATCAGTGGAATTTGGCCATGAAAATTTATGAGTAGGTAAAAGGGATTAAAATAGGAATTTTAAAACAAATGGTTTAATTTTTAGAGGTTCGAGTGAATTTCTATGAATTTTTGAAGTTTGCCAAAAAACTAGGATAGTTTGGGAATTTTTAGGACAACTTTGAAGTGTCAAAAGGGGGCCCACAATAATTCCAAGTAGCTAAATAACCTTGCCAAGTGGCAAAGGGCATGGGACAAGCGGATTTCCACTTGTAAAAATTAAAATCCATTTTGCTCATTTTTCTCCCTTTTACCCACTGTTGTTGACGCCACCTCTTCAGTCTAGAGGCCATAACTTTCTTCTCTAATAGCCAAATGAGGTGATTTTAGCGGCTAAAAATGATTTAGGATGTTAGGCATCATAAAAAAAAGAATCTAGCCAAAAAGAGCTGTGGTTTTGGAGAAAAAAAATTAAACAATGTGACTAGTTTAGAACAGTCCTAGACCATGACACCAAGGTGAGTTTATGGCTGTATCTCCCTTATTTCTTGGGCTTTTTAGGTGATTTTTGATGTAAATCATATATAACATATGTCTAGTGGTGTGTGTGAGGGATTGGTGGCCATTGAAGGGCATTTGGAGGCCCATAAAGGAGGCATAAGATCACTATGCTTACTAGAAATAGACTAGTAGCATGACTTTAGATGGGAATAACATCTTCAATGAGTTATGCATGTGAATCTAAAGCCTTTTCTTCATGTATGTGGGTGCCTAAGCTAGTGAACCTTAATTTAGGATGGTTGGAAGCATGAAATTATGGTTGATTCATTCATTTGTGGTGTTGACTGAGTTAAGAGTCTAGTAGAATTGAATGTGTTACTATTAGTGTTTGGCAAAATTAGCCTAATATACTTGCTGGAATTTGGTGCCTAGGATTGTTTAAGTGAGTAAGTTGCTTCCTAAGATGAGTTTAGCAAGTGCTTGGCATGCTAGGATGTGAATTATGGGCATTTGGGTGTGAAATTTTCCATGGATTATGCAATTATATTTGTATCTATGAGCTTACATGATTGAGTATTATGAATGTTGCTTGATACTTTAGCCATAATTGGATTGGAATGACATGTTTATGAGTACACTTGAGTTTATTGCATGTATATGTGATTAAGAATGTCATTATATGTCAAGGCATGGAAATCTAGTCTACTTTCTCTAAGTACCCGTGAGTAAACCATTGCATATTGGTATGAAATTCAAGTTAAGTACTAGTTAAAAGAGTTGAAATGGCTAAATTTTTGGCATGAAATGGATATGGAATTAGCTAAGTATGTGACATATTAATATAGTGATATACACCTTAAAATGTGCCTTGAAATGGCTAGAAAGAAATGGACTAAAACATGTAAAAAAAAAGGCTTGAAATAATGAACTAAAAGTGACTTTAAATAGGCTAATAAATTGAACCTTAGTTGTGCCTCTGAGCGGCTAGAATTGAACCATGTTTTGGCCATGGAATTAGCCCAGTTAAAAATGGCAATTGTGTCTAGATTTTGGCCATGGAATTGGCCCAATTTTAGTGGCTTTGATACCTATATTTTGGCCATGGACTTGGGCTAGTTACAGTTGGCCTAGTGTCTAGTAAAATACTAAAAAGAACCTTGAAAACTAGGCTTAATTTGGACTTAAAATAGTCCCAAAAAAGTGACTTCAAAAGTGGTTAAAATGACCTATAACTATCTAGTTGACCTCTACCTGAATAAAAAATGTCACTGGACTACAAAGTATTAACTTGTCAAGTGGAAATGCCATGATAAATCATACCATAAGACACTTGGATTTTTGCTCATAACAGACTAAAATTTTTTGTTGAAATTTTACTCAATAGAGCCAAAAAATGGCTATACTAGTCTGAATAAATTTTTAAAGTGTTTGATAAAATTTTTATCTGTCTATTTTTTAAACTTAATAATTATAAGAATAATTTTAGCTAATAAATGAAGTTAAATTAAGCTACTTGGCCCCTTAGTTAGACACCCACTGGATGGGTTCATTGGTTAACTTAGGGTTTTATAGTTGTTAGTTAATTAGTAACTAGAGAGGTCTATGAATTGGTCTTTATTATGTCACCTAGTTATTGAAGGTATTCTTCAGTGGCTGGAGAGGTCTATGGACTAATCTCTATTATGTCACTTAGTTCTTAATGATCATTTATGACTGGGGAGGCTTACGAGCTGATCTCTATTATATTACACAGTTACTGATTTATGGTTGAGGAGGCCCACAGGCTGATCTCTTTTATGCCACGCAGTTATATTTATTGTGTCTAGAGAGGCTAAACTAATCTCCATATGGCACACATGTTGGTGTAGTAGCCTAAATCTAGAATAGGGACTACTGCACTAGTTTATTATCCCTCTAGATCCAGTGTCTTAAAGTGTTGTCTTTTTAGTCAAGCTAGAGAATTAAATTAATTAAATAATCAGACTGATTATGAGTATAAAAATTAAGCCTAATGGAACATTATTTTCTAAGTTTCTAAAAAAGGCAATCTAAAGGGTATTTTGAACAGTTTGCATAGATGTGCCAGATCAGTTACAGTGAATTAAGTTAAGTAATAAGCAGAATAAACATATAAGATAAAGCTTGAGCTTATTTGAATTACTTTTTCTCAGAAAGTAATAAAAATACAGTAAAAGGGTATTTTAGTAATTTTTTGCCTCTAAGATAGATTTAGTGATTCTTACAAAGGATACATGTTAAAAATATTAGTCCTCACTTTAAATGATTTATTTGAGTCAAAATTATTGTATTAGACCTTAGAAATACCTTAGGGGTATTTTGGTAACTTGGCACCCAAGTGACTAATTAAGTTATATAATCAAGTAAAAACCATTCTTAAACTGTTCAGATAAATTAATAATATTATAACATGATTAAATAGCTTTAAGTTCACCATTGAGTATCTTGTATACTTAACGTACCAATTTTGGTGCACAGGTACACTAAAGTGGGACCTACCTCATAAAGCGTGTACTTAGGTAGGAAATGGGTAGGAAAATGTATTTAAGCTTTGGAAATGTAAATTAACTAAGTGAATATGACCTGTATTGTAAATTAAGTATTTCTATACATGTTCTTTAGTGAATGTATGATCCTATGTGATATGTACTATTAATGTGAGCCTGAGGCTCTATATGTTTGCATATTTTATCTGTGGCCTAGGGCTTGAGTTTGATGTGTGTTAGATGATGATAATAGGCTAAAAATAAGGGACCAGATGGGTCCAAGCATTGTGAATTGCTTATAAAAGTGTTTAAATAGGATGTTTAAAATTTGGGATAAGACTTAGCAGCCGTTATGCTATTGAATTTTTAGGTAATACCTAAATATGATTAAATTTCCTTTGTAATGACTAAACCAGATTGGTTTTATCCTAAATGGATTAGAGGAACTGACTAAAGTGATTTTGGAGTCAGATAGAATAATTTAGAGTGAAATTGGTAAAAGTTAAATGAATGACTTTAGGGGAAATTTTAAGATAGGTAATCTAGCCGGAAGTGCGTAGCTTATTGGGTTTCTTCAAGAATCCAATCGGGGGTGTCACATGGTAGCCATTGATTATTTCTCAAAATGGGTCAAAGTAGAATCTTTTAAGAAGTTAGAAGCAACAGAGATAACAAGATTCCTAGAGAAGAATTTAATCTGCAGGTTTGGTGTTCCATACCACATAATCTCAAATAATGGTGTCTAATTTTAGAGTAAAATAAAGGCACTATTATAGAAGTATAAGATACAACACTATAAATCCTCTCCTTATAGACCATAAGCCAATGGAGCAACCAAAGCAGTGAACAAGAATGTTAAGAAGATCTTAGCCAAGACAGTTGTAACTTACAAAGAATAGGCTAATAAACTTCCCTTTACTCTTTAGGGATATAGGACTATGATTTGAACTTTAACAAGTGCTAGTCCGTTCTCTTTAGTGTATGGAATAGATGCGGTACTCCCAGTAGAGATCGAGCTCTAATCATTGAGAATGATAATAGAAGCAAAGATTCTTGAGATAGCCTGGGTAAAATAAAGGTTCCAATAGTTAAACTTACTAGACGAGAAAAAACTAAAAGCTAATTATCATAATCAGATTTATTAAAAAATGATAGCATAAGCCTTTGGTAAAAGGGTGAAGAATCACAAGTTGAAAGAAGGAAGGCTAGTTCTCAAATAGATAAAGCCAGGTTTAACTGATCCGAGAGGGGAGTTAAAACCAAATAGGGAAGGACCATTCATCCTCAAGCAAATATTGCCAAAGGGCACTATAATGTTTTATAGATTGTGATGGAAATGAGTTCAAGGAGCTTGTGAACATAAGTAGATTAAAAAATTTCTATGGCTAAGGATAAATGAAGGAGAAAAAGAAAAGAAAAATAGCCTTACGAGTCAAAAATTAAAAGACGATGACCTTGTGAAAAATAGGTGCCCCGATAGGGTGAAACCAAAAAAAGGAATCCTATGCAACAATTAAGGGCTAAGAGAAAATGGTCAATCAAGAAAACCCATGACGGCTGGTTGATGATAGGAGTTTAAGATGTAATTAAGATCTCATTTGATTAAATGAGAAAATGTGTTGTTGCATTAATGTACTACTGTGATTATCATAAAATGCCAATTTGATGTAGTGAGATAGGACTACTTTAATAAATGCAATTGAATATTTTATAAACAAAAGGAATATAATGTTGTACACGAATAAAAAAAAGAAAAAAGAAAAGAAATTCAGGTTTTTTGCCTCTTATTGCTGCTCTCTCCACCAATCTTCAGCTATCAGGTCCTATTATCCCAAGAAGGGCTTGTTACCTATTCTTTATATAGATTAGAAGTTTGAAAGTTGCAAATACCTTTGGGTAAAATGTTTGTCTTTAGAGGTAATTGCTTTCATAGGTCGTGATAACCAGTAATGAAGGTGACAGATAGATCTCTACCTTTAAAGGACAATAGGCAAGTAACTATACCTTGAGTCTTGCCAAACTACCTCACACATCTGTTAAGGATGCAAAAAGCAACCTTATGAAAATATACTAAAAGAACACAGACTGATGTGCCATTATGCCATATTTACTATAAGGAAATCCAGGAGTTCTTAAAACTTTTGTTATCATCAGTTAAAGCACCTAACCAAAGGACCCATTGCTTAACATCTATAAAATGATGCATGATAGAACGAGACAACAAATGCTTCAAATTATAAGACCTAAAGACACGAGGGGGAGGGTTATCCAACAAGAAAAGCTTTTCTAGTAACTAGACCCAAAAAAAAAAAGTTTTTAAGAATGAAAACCTATAAAGGTGTACTAAGCAAAAGTTAATCAAGGGATAGGGTGAAAACCTGTAAGGGCAGCCTATCATTAAAAGGTTTACTTGGAATGAAAACTTGAAAGGGTTTCTTAGTCAAAAAACAGACTATAAAATAGGGCAAAAACCTCTTTTGGGGTGGTCTATTCTTAAAAAAAACCTAAAGTAGAAGTAGGCTTCTAAAGAAAAAATCAACTTCTCCAAACTACACAGTGCCAAGGTCGAGGATTGTTTTGGCAAGAATTAAGGGAAAATGATTCAAGCCCTTTATCAAAATATTGATAACATTGAATAGTTGATAGTCCTCAAAATGGCATTCAGATGAAACTATTAGTTACTTAGAGAAAAAGATGAATAAATATACGCCCGTACAAAAGGATTGAATGTTAGTGTAGCCTTTAGCATAGGCTAATAGTGCATTTAAAGAGATTGGTTCTCTCCTTGGGAACCATCTAATAGTCAATGATGGTAGTATGCCTAGCACATCAACCACTTCATACGAGTAGTGAAGAAAACAAGTCAAACAACAAGGCAGTATATTGGAGGAATAAGACACACCTAAGATTACAACAAACTCCTCAGATAGGGGGCATAATTCTTATTGAGAAAATCAACAGACATGGAATTATGGGTCCCAAAATAATGTAGCAGCTTTGAGGAAGGACAAATTAAGATGAACTCTTCGAAGAAATTTCAAGCCATTGTAGGGAGCTAGAATAGAAGTTACTCAGGTGAAAGGGAGATCGAGAATTTTATGGAGTTTTTGAAGAAAATCTTCACTCATCGTTGGGAAAAACATGAAAAACTCAAGTGGCATGAGGATCTATGCATACATTAGTGCATTTATAGCCTAAAAAGTGAAAAATGGGCATTTTAGGCAAAAAGGGCATTTTCTTACTGAAAACGGCCATTTTTAGTTTGAAAACGGGCATTTTGGGTGGAAATGGGTATTTTTTATTGAAAATGGTTAGTTTTCCAGTTGAAAATGAGCATTTTTGGTTCAGCCAAAAAATGGCCATTTTTTATACTCAAAATGGCTATTTTCAGCCTTAAAAATGGCCATTTTCAAGGCCTAAAATTGCCATTTTCCAAAGGCCAAAACGGCCATTTTGCCTTAGCAAAAATGACCATTTTTTCCTGATTACTATTTAAGGTTGCCTTTCTTCCATGGTTGTCATTTTCATACATTTTCAACATTTCACCAAAAATCATTATATATACACAACCACGCTACCACGACATCGACAGAGCTACCCACATCTCCAACCCATGCCTGAGCATGTGGCAGTACTAGGTTGGCTCACTGATGAGGAGGTTGAGCAGTTTTGATGCCTCTTGACCATTACACATATTAGAAACCTTTACCTATGCATACAGACCCTTCGAGACCTAGGCATGCTCGAAAGGGTAGACTAGTTGTTAGCACAAGTAGGATGGCAAGAGTTATATTTTTAGAGGTCTGCCATATATTTAGCCATCACCTTAGAGTTCCTGAGCACCTTCCACTTTGGGTGTGTGCACCTAGGCAACACCTCTACCATACACTTCACAACCCTTAGGACTAAATACCAAATATCATTTCTCCAGTTCATCGACCTGCTCCATCTACTGA
>CANXYI010839878.1:0-10190 GCA_948208565.1 Hura crepitans | reverse complement strand
CATTAGGCTCAGGCCTAGCTGAAGCCCACCACAGATTAATAATCCAAAAGTTAACTATTTTTCTCGAGCTTTGTGATCAAGATCTTAAATTTGGCAACATCATTCTTACTTATCAGAATTTTTGTCTTTATTCATCATTAGGCAATTAGAGCACATGAGCCCCAAAACCTAGTTTCTATAATATCTTAAAGGTTATATTACTAATTACTTTCATTACCTTATATATTATTGTCATTGATTTGGTTATTTATTTGTGTAACCCAAATTTCATAGACAAAACTCCCAATATTAGATAATGGGGCATGAACCATAAAGGTCTCATTGTATGTGAAGTGGTCCACATTTTGGACCTCATTACAGCTACACCTATATTAATACAAATATGTGCATTAGCCATATTTAGACCTCCCCATTGCTACACTAGCATTACCTCATAAATATGTGCACTACTACACAAACATTAATATATAAATATGTGTGTAATGGCCCTCTGTAGATCTCCCCACTATTGCACTAGCATTAATATATAAATATATGTGCAGTGCTCTTCTTTAGACCTCTCGCTACTATATTAGCATTAATATATAAATATGTGTGTAGTGGCTCTCTGTAAACCTCCTTTCTACAGCACCAACATTAAAATGAGACAATGAGATGTCTTAATAGCTACTAAATTCCCTAGTTAACTAGTAAACCTATCTTGTTAGGTTGACTAGATCATATAGGCTATTGCTATATTTTACTTAACACCATATATGTGTGAATGTAACACCCCCTGCCCAATTCCTAAAGGAATTTGACTAGGGATGCTACTTTTTAAAGGTTATCCATCTTGATTCTACCCCAGATGCCATTTATTTAACTCTTATAACCTTTTTCTAACTTGAGGGTTATTTATCATTATTTTCCTAGTCTATTATCATGTTACTTTTATAATACCTATAAATGACTGCAAAAACCATTTAATCAGATAGAAATGCACTTTATAGAAACTTAGGTTGCATAAAAGCTACCCGAGTGGAAAATCAAAATTCCAAACTTCCAAAAACATACTTCTATGCTCATCTTGACTAATTTCCTAAATCCTAAAATCATTTTATCCTCTAATAATTCATAAAACATCACAATCATAGCTCACAGTAACACAACACATGGTCTCAAACCCATACCACTTAATAACAACCATATAGACATACATTATATATACAATCACTTACCAGCTCACATTTTTATAATTTACAGCCCATTATATAGATTAAGAGTATGCTTAACATCTCACTATCTCGAGCTGCACACCCTCTCTACATGAGTGCCCTAGTTCTATACATATACAAATAAGCAAAAATATACCTCGAGTTGGCTGGTTTGCTACATTGTGCACGCTGAGGTTGAACAACTACCTTTATTATCTATAGCATGCTAAGTATAAACTCAGTGGTGAATTTAATGAAATAAATGTATGTCACACACAAACTCATGCAATAATCACACACTAGGTCAATCATATATAGGTGAGATAGTCAAGCTACATGGTGTGCTAGTGACCATCTTTTTTGATAGGGATCCCCACTTCACTTCTAGATTTTGGAAGAAGTTGTAGGAAGCCTTAGGCACTAGATTGGCCTATAGCATAGCTTTTCATCCTCAAAATGATGAGCAGTCAGATAAGGTGACACTGATACTTAAGGATATATTACGAGGATGTGCCATTGAACTTAAGGGTAACTGATATTAGTATTTATCTTTGGTAGAGTTTGCCTATAATAATAGTTACTAGTTTAGCTTAGGGATGGCCTCATATGAAGCATTTTATGGTAGATGATGCAAAACTCCCTTATACTAGAGTGAAACTAGAGAAAGTAAGATTTCTAGTATGGATTTAATTAGAGATGCTAAGGAAAAAGTGAAGATAATAAGGGAAAGGTTTAAAGCAGACGTGGATAGATAGAAATCATATGCTAACCTGAAGTGGAGAGACATTGAGTATGCATTAGGTGAAAAAGTATTTTTGAAAGTTTCTCTATGGAAAAAGATGTTGAGGTTCAGGAAAAAGGGGAAATTAAGTCCTAGTTTTATTAGACCCTATGAAATTATAAAAAGGATGGGATCTCTAACATACAAGCTAGCATTGCCACCTAAGTAACAATAGATACACAATGTTTTCCATGTTTTTATGCTCATGAGGTATAGATCAAAACCCTCACATGTGATTTCGATGGTAGATATTGAAGTATAGTCATATTTAAGTTATGAAGAGGAACCAGTTCGAATTTTGGTTCGAGAATTGAAGTAGTTATGGAATAAGTCCATACCACTAGTTAAAGTACTATAGAGATACCATAATATTGAAGAAGCTACCTAAGAGCCAGAAGAGCAGATGAAAGCTTAATATCCCCACTTATTTGCTTCAGGTAATTTTAAAGATGAAATTTTCTTAAAAGGGGAAGAACTATAATGCCCATGTTTCGAGGCTTTATGAACAGTGCTACTAGGTTCGATAAGTGTGCCCAGGGTACCGAGCCACTTGTAGGTAAACCGAGGCAGTGACAGTAGTCATGAAATTTGAGGGGCTTTAAATTGATAAAAAGGCAAAATTTAAAAATTTAGCAAAGCCAATAATTCATTTCAGATTGTAAGCTACCCCTCTAGGTAATAAAAATTTTTCGAGTTAGGAATGACTCGAGATGTGCCTGGATGGACTCAAAAATATCAAAGCCTAAAGATTAAAAATTTAACTAAGTCCATGGGTGAATGAATTTTTGAATTTCGAGGTTATTTGCAAATTCTCGTAATTTTTTAGATTGGCATGCAAATCGAGGCAATCTAAAAACTGTCCTACCGATGGACTTTGGTCTTAAAAATTTATGAGCCTGTAGGGTGATTATAATATGAATTTTAAAATAAATGTTGAAATTTTTTAAGGTTCGTGTGAATTTTAGTGAATTTTTGAAATTTGTCAAAAAATTGAGTTGTTTAGAGATGGTTCAGGTGGCTATAGGACCTACCCATACTTAGACAACTGGTCTAAGGGCCATGCCTAGTGTACATGGTGATTGACAAGTGGATTTTTCAACTAAATAAAAGGACGAAGTTTTCCTCCTTTCCCCTGTTGGAACTAATGCCACACAAAAGGAAAGGAGAGATTTTTCCCCTTCCTTCAGCCATTTCTATGAGTTATTACTTCCTAAATTCAAGTTGATATGTTAGGGAATTGAAGGAAAAGGAATCACAAAAAAAAGGAGTCTTCAAGAATAAATTACAAATCCCCAAAGGGAGCAAGATTAGCAGCCTTTCTAAGAAGCAGTCTAAGGTGAGTACCTTGTGTTTTTATAAGTTTTTCTTGATGTTTTCTCACTAAAATTGGGTGTCTAAGGTGCTTAACTCTATGGGATATGTTTTGATGGATTTTAAGGTGAATTAAGGCAAAGAGAAGCTTGAAGAAATGAGGAAAAGTGGACTATGGTAAGCTAGAATTATGGTTTTAGAAAGCTTAAAGTGTGGAATCCTCCTTACTTAAGTATAAGGTAAGTGAATTCAAGTATTCACTTTATGCCCTTCAATTTTAGTAGCTTCTCTTTAGGTTTAGATGTGGTTTAAGCACATAAATTAGCTTGATAGGTGGTTTCCTTAAATAATTTTAGTATATGGCTTAATAAGATTTGGATTTTATGGTTATTTGATGAAATGAAGTAATGTGAATGTTAAACTTGTAGTTGGCTAAGAGCTGTGCACGTAGGTTAAGGTATGTTTATGATCATTGATGTATAAATTAACCATTGTGGTGTTGAAATGTAATGGAATTGATTATAAAAAGATAGAAAAAGGTATAATTGGCATGAATTGTGTGAGTGTTCGAGACCTTGTTCCATGCTTATGGAGGTGTATGGCTTGATTTGGTGCTCCTATGTAGTGTTTTATGTTGAAACTATGTGTACATTACGCCTATGTTATATGAATTAGTGATATGGCATGTAATAAACTTGAATAATGCATAGAGGTAAGAAATTCTAGTTGTGGCCGAGACATACAATGGGCTTATGCTACCTTAAATGGCATGAAAATGTAAAGGTATATATGTAAATGTATTTAGGCCATGGATAAATGAGTGATTATGTGATGAACACCATGAAAATGAATGATTAGTGCTAACGGTTAGTTGTATTCGAGAGCTAGCTAAAGGATAATGGCATGGAAATGTGAATAACATGTGTAAAATGCATAATCATGAGAGCATGACTAGTTTAATTAGTTGGCATGGCTTAGGGGTAATGTATATGATTAAAACTAACATGAAATATGAAAAATATATATCATATTGTGTGCCTTTAAGGGGTATGTCTTATAATTGAATGTAATGGCATTTGAGCCATATTTTGGCATAGTAAATGGCCTATGATTGGTTAGCTTAAGGCCTATAAACCTAATCAGAATAATGTTGAAAACTACATAGAAAATGACTGAGAAATGAACCTAGAAATCTTAGTGAAAGCTTGCCGCAATGACCTATAACTGTCCTAAAATGACCATTACCTGAACTAATAATACCACTAGACAGTTAATGGCATATAATTAGGAAATACATATGAAATAAAGCCTAGCATAATATACCATAATTATTTTCAATTACACCCTTGAAAATATTTTTTGAGAATGCACTTGGTACAGCTTATTTGTGGCTATACCAGACCGAGCTAAATTTCAATGGTGCCAAAAAAATTATAACTGTCTATTTTTTGACTTAATAATATTATAAAAAGTTAATTAGTAAAGAAATAGACACAAATTGAGGTTAGATGGTCCATTAGATTGACACTGATTAGATAGCTTAATCGGTTAACTTAGGGATTTTTAGCAGTTGCTACACTATCTATTTTTTAGACAGAGCCGATATAGTGGCATAGGTCCCCACTAGGGCCACTGTACTAGTCTATTGGGTAGACAACTTTCTATCATTGCCACCTGATACTAGTATTGATTTTTGTCGGTGCTGCAACATAGGTCTTAGAGGGTCACTACACTAGTCTATTAGATAGACCAGTCTACTAGGCAGACATAACCACCTTATCACAAATCTTTAAAATAATGTCGATATAGTGGTAAAGGTCCCAAAAGGCCACTGTACTAGTTTATTAGATAGACCAATCTACTAGGCAAACCACACCTTATTATCTACACCTTGGGTGCTACGGCTTAATCAGTCCGGTGCAGTGGTCAGGGTCCAAAATGTGGGCCACTGAACTAGTTTATTTTGCTTTAGATCTAATGTATGTCAGTGTTGTCTTTCTAGATGAGCCAGATAAAATAAATTAAATAAGAATAGTATAACTTACTAAAGATATTGAAACATAATATAAGGGCATTTTGGTAATTTACATGGATAATATTTACTGGCTTAATTATTAAAGATTATACATGTAATTAGTATGATCTAGAAACTATAGTTTACATGAGTTAAAATAATTAATTGGATAATTTACGGTTAGAAACAACCTTAGGGGCAAATTGGTAATTTTGCATGTTTGCAATTTAAGCTATACCTGTAGATCAAAACAGGATAAGAATATGATTAATTATGCATGATTAGATTTCTAGACATGTTTTAAATGCTTGAATTCACCATTAAGTATATTATATACTTAGTATACCTATTTTAGTACACAAGTAACAAGAACAAGGACGTGGCCTCGTAAAGTGTGTAATGAAGTTCAGAGGTCATTCTTGAGAAGTTTGATAATGTACATTTGTATAGTTTTGCACTCTATGTACTTAGGTGGGAAATGGATGTTATGTATATAAGGAATATAGGGTGTAATTATTTAAATGTAGACTATGCTGTAATTAATCAGTTGTTAATCAGGTGGGAAATGGGTGTTATGTATATAAGGAACATAAGATGTAATTCTTTAAAGGCAAACTATGTTGTAATTAATCAGTTGTTAATCCTTTTGTGAATGTATGGCTTATGTTGATGTTTACAAGCCTAAGGCTTAATATTGTGTTTTTCCTAATTGTGGCTTGAGGCCTATGTTGTTGTTGATAGATGGTGATGTTAAGATTATATTTATAGACCGAAAGAGTCCAGGAGATGTGAGAATCTATCATCAAAGTGTTTTACAAGTTGAAAATTTTGGGATAGTGATTCGAGTAGCCGTTATGCTGGCAGATTTTAGGAAAAATCTGATTGATTTGAAATTACCCTTTATTGACATTAACATGTTGGTATGATCCTAAATGGAGTGCACCACTTATTGGGTTTCTTTGGGAATCCAGTAAGGGGTGTTACAAAAGATATTACACAATTTGTTTTGTTTTGTTTGCTTATACATATAAGACACTTATATGTAACTAGATAACAAGATTACTTGACTACGAAGGCTATAGTTATGTATAAGCCATAAAGAGCTTTTGTTAGCTAATCTTACCTAGTGTATGTACAATTTTCTTTTGGACCATATGACTATTGTACTAGCTTGTGGTTGTATAGTGGGCCTATTAGACCCTATGTCTACTATACTAGCCTAAGGTTATATAGTGGCCCATTTGGACCATACTATTGTTATACTAGCATGGGTGTATATGTATTAGCCTTTCTAGACCTTTCGATGGTTGTACCAACTTAAAGATTTATGCAGTGGCCTTATTGGACCTTACAACTACTGTACTAGCATATACGCATCGAGCAAGCCTAGTAACTTCTATCTATCCCTTATTGACTAGTCAATGTATCCAATCTAGGCTATATAATTATATGGGCTATCACTTATGTATAATTAAATTTCACCTTGTTAAAGTATCTTAAAGTGAGTTTTATCTTTAATTTGGTTAACACATGACCTTAGGTGAAATTAATGTTCTTTGTCATCTTAATCCCATTCATGTTATCAAACATACATTATGAGCAATTGTTTATCTTTTGTTCATAAACACATCATCATAAACATTTCCCATTATTCAATACTTTAAGCTATTACCCCTTTTTCATATGACATATCATAACCTAAGCATGTCATGAATTTCAAAAAGCATCACTTAAACTTTCCTCAATAAGCTATCTGACCACAACATAAAACTCATGGCTTATCACATGTTTATGCCCTTAACACTTTTGCTCATTATATAACATTTAATAATGTGCATAATCCACTTATTATCAATATTTCATTTAACATGACATGAACCATATCACTTTTAGATGCCATATGTAAAGATAATTTCAATCTTTGCACATTTACCCATATAATCTCATTATAAGGCATAATAGTACCATAGCATAATTAAAATCATCATTTTAATTCATTTCTTCCATTTAGAAAGCAACATATGTTTTGGCTAACTAAACAAATTATCATCAATTACACATTCTTTCATTAATAATCAATCATAAACATTAACATACATATTTCACCATCACATAACTAATTAGAAGTCATATACACATTGTAACACCCTGTAAGTCTAAGTTTCATGAACAGTACCTCCTTGGCATGAATGGCGTTCCCTATAGGTTGAGGCACCTTGACAAGGCCAGAAAGGGGTGTATTGGTCATAAAACTTTGACGGGATAGAAATGGACAAAATGAAAAAATTTAATAATTTAGCAAAACCAATAAATCATTTCAAGTCGAGAACTAGTGAATGGGGAGATAAAATGAGGTTGTGCTAGGATAGCCTCGGGATATGCCTAGACAGACTCAAAAATATCATACCCTAAACCTCAAAATTCCAATTAACATGATGGAGAAGGAATTTTAATTTTCTGAGGTTGTTTGGTATTTTTTCTGAATATTTTTATTCTAGCGAGTGAATAATGCCTAAAAGTCAATGGTGGAAATTTAACTTGAAATTTTATGTGGACTTTAATGGCACAAATTAAGGATTTTTAAAACTAAAATGAGTATTTTTAGAGGTTTAAAGAAATTTTTGCAAATTTTTGAAATTTAAATGAAAATCGAGACAAAACGCACCGTTGGATTGCCATGTGTCGCAATCTGAGCCATCCATCTACCATTATATAAGGGCCTACACATCTGAGGGCATCATATATGTGAACCTATCATCTTTCTCCCCATTTTCACTCAAAACTTATGCCATTCCATCTCTCTCTCCTCTATTCTTTTTTCTTTAATTTCTCTCTCCTTCCATCACCAAAAATCATAAAAATTATATGCTATCAACCATCAATGATCCATTGAACCTAAATCAAGTGGAAATTCTTTCATATCTAGATTTGAGAGAGAGATATTCACTTGAGGTGAACAGTGAAAAATTTTTGAGCTAGTATTTTTATGTCATTTTTTTATTTTTGTTTGAGGTAGCCTAAGATATTTTAAGAGATTCTATGGTTGTAGATTTTCAATTAGAGTTATGTAGAATTTTTAAGGAATTTTCTAAGTGAGAAATTGTATATGTTTAGGCAAAAAGAGAACCTTAAAGGAGAGCATTATTCTAGACCTCAAAGTGGTGGAGAAAAGGGTGTTTCACACCATAGGTATATGGCATAGATTCAATTTATGTATGTCATGTGATTAAGCATGAATTTGCATGTGTACATGTGTATAGTAATGCAATTTGGTAGTGTTAGGCATGATACTAATGTGAATTGGTAAGGTGATTATGCTAATGAGATAAAAATAAGCTTATATGTATGAATTGGATGAAAGAAACTAAGTAAATGTATATGGGTGACATATGGCCGAAATGTGTGAATATGTTCGCATGGTATGTATGTTTATGTATATAGCATGTTAGACATAGCATTGACATACAAATGAGGTGTATAAATGGTGATAGGAAGGTGAATAATAATAATGAGAAGTATAAAATGTTAGCATGTAAAAATGGTGACCTAAATTAGGATGTAATGGTAACATGAGGAATGGTACATGAAATGGTGTTTATATGTACACTTATGTTGGCAACATGAGAAGGAATGGAATGATAATAATGAGTATGTGATGTAATGATTAAAGAAACGTAGAAGTTATAGTGATATGCTTAGAGATATAGATTGCTAAACTTTGAAAAATGACTAAATAAATAGTAACCTACTTGTAAAATGACCAAATGAATAGTAATTTTGTGACAAGAGACCAAAAATGTAACCTTGTGTGAAATGTCATGAAAAATGGAATTCAATGTTATGATTGACATGAAATATAGTGTAAGGTAATTATAGATGACATGAATAAGTAAAGAACAGTGAACTAGCCCATCAGTTACACACCTACTAGATGGGTTGACTGATCAACTAGGGAATTAGTAGCTGCTAGGCAGTTTCGTCCTTCTAGGACCACTGTTGTTGTTTGATGTGATGGTGGGTGTAACCACCGAGGTTCTGAGGATGAACCCTACACTCTCAAGTATTGGGAGGTCTATCGAGGCTGATCCCTACTACTGATTAACTGTCAATTGATATTAGGAGATCCTATGGGGCTAATCCCTACTATCCACCTATGATGCTTTAGAGATGTGACTTAGGGTATTGGGAGGTCCCATAGGGCTGATCCTTACTATCACACTTATAGATATTAGGAGGTTTATGGACTGATCCCTGCTATTTTCCAGTCTAGTATTAGGAGGTCTACGGACTAATTCCTACTAGAGGTCCAGGTAGGTGCAACTATCGAGGTCCAAAATCCCACTATCTGGTGTTTTAAAGTATCGTCTATCTGTTATGGGCCTAAAATATATTAAGCTTTACCATAATAATAGGATGTTAATTTAGAATTGGTAATTGAAATTTTGTATAGGTTAAATCAATCAAATAGGATAAATAGTCTATGATGGATTACTTAAATAATAAGGCACTCAGGAACATGATACATAGAATGGCATCTAAACTGATATCTTGCATGAGTATGATTAAAATGTCTTAGCATATGTGTACATAACCTCATATGTGTATTTGCATGTATGACATAACTTTATTGTGTCTATTCCACCATTAAGCATATACTCAGCATGTTGGTGTTCTGATGTGTGGGCTGTAGATAAGGTAGCAGTCCAGCTTTAGCGATGTTAATGCTGCTAACCCTGAGTTCTCCTTTGTTTATTTTTGTACTCTTTTTGTTATGTCATAAGAGGGCACTCATGTATCTATGGGAGTTAGACACGGGTAGTGTATGTATATCATAAAACTCAAATAGTTGAACTAAATGGCTATAAAAACCTAACTTATATATATATATATA
>CANXYI010839859.1:0-11461 GCA_948208565.1 Hura crepitans | reverse complement strand
CATAACTAAAATACTTTCTAATCAAAATGAAATTTTTTCATTAAATAAAATATCATTAATAAGAAAACTTATAAAAATATAATTATTAATTACAAGTAGTTTTCTTTCCATATTTGACTCGATTACAGTTGTAACATTACTCTCTTCCTAGAGAAAAAACTTGCCTTCAAACTCAAGACCTTTTTTGTAATACTCCTTCAAATGACGGTTATAATTGCAAATTGACAGCAAAAATGTTAACTTTTGAAATAATTCACAAACTCCATCCAAAAACTGTTTTAACTAGCTGTCCAACTCCATAAAATTTTGTATTAAGTGAACTAGAAGTCTGTTAGAATTCTATTTCCTTTGCGGGTAATTGGCGCCCTTTCCAATTCTAAGCTTGTATTATAGGACATGAAATTCCTTAAATCAATTGATAGTTGAGGAAGAAGTTCAACTTTTTGTATTGAACTCAAATATTGTGGCTATTTGATGTCAAATTTTGTAGCCAAAAGATCCTTAGACCTTTCAATTGTAGAAAAGTTAGATTTTATGTATCGTGGCACCACCTTTTCTGATAGCTATTAGATTAATTGTCTGTTAAAGAAGGCAACATGGCACTACTACCTTTACTCCTATTTTGTGGCTAGTTGTATAGTCAGTTAAGTAGTGGTCTGTAGGAATCACCTATAACTCAGTAGTTAGTGTCCGGCTATCGACTCCTACCCTCACTCCCAAAAAGATGTATATATATATATATATATATATATATATAGAGAGAGAGAGAGAGAGAGAGAGAGTAGTGGTGTGTTGCTACTATTTGCAACATCCTCTCCCTCTCTATTTGCCGGTTTATTTAGCATGAAAATAATCTCTTGTAATTACTCCAGTAATTGCAAGTTGACTAATCAGTCAACTCTTAAACTTAGAAAGCCTAACTTCTATTACAAACTTTATTATTGCACATTCCTCTTGCAATGGTGATTTGATCTCGTTTCCTATGTTATATGGCTCTGATACCAATTGTTGTAATCCTATATTATGAATCAGAATACTAGGCGATTAAATCAAACTCGTTAAAGGGAGCTTGTAACTTCGAACTCATTAAAGAAAGTTGCATATCTTAGAACTCGTTAAAAAGAATTGCCTATCTCTTAATACTTTTCTATTAGAAATTATGACTTATTTTATTAAATTAAATTTTGCCTCCTTAAATAAAGGTTACAGGGCTAGTAAAATAGGTATTTTTTTCTAACTAAAAAACTATTAATTCCTTTCTAATTAGGAAATGCTAAAATGGAAAAGCATATATTGAAAATTCTGCCATAATTAAAATATTTTCTAAATAAAATAAAATCTTCTCATTAAATAAAATTTTCTAAATAAGAAAACTACTAAAAATATAATTATTAGTTATGACTAGTCTTCTTTCCATATTTGACTCAACTACAACTGTAACATTACTCTTTTTTTGGAGAAAGACCTCGTCCTCGAGCTTATGACCATCATTGTAACACTTCTTCAAATGATAGTTACAATTACGAATTGGCAGCAAAAATGTTGACTTCTAAAATAATTCACAAATGCCACTCAAAAACTATTTCAACCAGTTGTCCAATTGCATTAAATCTTGTATTAAGTGAACTTGAAGTCCGTTAGAGTCTTCTTTCCTTTGTAGGGTAATTGGTGTCCTTTCCAACTCTAAGCTTGTATTGTAGGAGAAATTCCTTAAATCAGTAGACAGTTGAAGCCACAGTTCAACTTCTTGTATTGGACTCAAAGATTGTGGCTGTTTGATGTCAAAATTTATAGTCAACAGATCCTTAGATACTTTAATAGTTGAAAAGTCCAACTTTATATATTGTGGCACTATCTTTTTTGATAGCAATTAGGTTAATTGTATGTTGAGGAGGGCAATATGGCACCATTGCTCCTTTTCCCATTTTGTGACTAGTTTTATGGTTGGTTAAATAGTGGTGTGTTGCTGCTATTTGCAACAGTCTCTCCCTTTCTATTTGCTGGTTTATTCAGCATGAAAATAATCTCTTACAACTACTCCTATAATTGTAAGTTGACTGGTGAGTTAGCTCTCGAATTTAGAAAGCCTAACTTCTATTATCAACTTTATTGTTGCACATTCCTCTTGCAATGGTAATATGATCTCGTTACCCATGATATATAGCTCTGATACCAGTTGTTACAATCCTATATTATGGATTAGAATACTCAGCAATTAAATCAAGCTCGCTAAAAGGAGCTTGTACCTTCGAACTCATTAAAGTGAGTTACATATCTTGGAACTCATTAGAAAGAATTGCCTAGATACTTTTTTGTTAGAAATTACGAGTTGTTTTATTAAATTAAATCTTGTATTTTTAAATAAAGATTATAGGCCTAGTAAAACAGACATTCTTTTTTAACTAGAAAATTATTAATTCCTCCCTATTTAAGAAATGTTAAAATAGAAAAACATATATTGAAAATTCAGCCATAACTAAAATACTTTTTAAATAAAATAAAATCTTCTCATTAAATAAAATTTCATAGATAATAAAACTATTAAAAATAAAATTATTACGGCTAGTCTTCTTTTCATATTTGACTCAATTACAGCTGTAACATTACTCTCTTTTCGGAGAAAGAGCTTATCCTCAAGCTCAAGGCCTTCATTGTAACACTTCTTCAAATGATGGTTACAATTACAAATTGCTAGCAAAAATGTTGGCTTATGAAATAATTCACAAACTTTACTCAAAAACTATTTCAACCAGTTGTCTAACTCTATTAAACCATGTATTTGTTGAACTTAAAGTCCATTAAAGTCATATTCCCTTTGTAGGGTAATTGGTGTCCTTTCCAACTCTAAGCTTGTATTAGAGGAGAAGAAATTCCTTAAATCAATTGATAGTTGAGGCGGAAGTTCAACTTCTTGAATTGGAATCAAAGATTGTGGCTATTTGATGTAAAAATTTGTAGCAAACAGATCTTTAGACACTTCAATAGTTGAAAAGTCTATCTTTATATATTGTGGCACCACCTTGTTTTATAGATATTAAGTTAATTGTCTATTGAGGAGGGCAAAATGGCACTACTACTCTTTCTCCCATTTTGTGGCAGGTTGTATGGTCAGTTAAATAGTGGTGTGTTGTTGTTATTTGCTACAGCCTCTCCCTTTTTATTTGCTGGTTTATTCAACATGAAAATAATCTCTTGTAATTGCTTCTGTAATTGCAAGTTGACTAGGCAATTAGCTCTCAAACTTAGAAAGCCTAGCTTCTATTACTAACTTTATTATTGCACATTCCTCTTGCAATATTGATTTAATCTCATCGTCCATGGTATATGACTATAATACCAATTGTTGTAGCCCCATATTATGGATAAAATACCGAGCAATTAAATCAAACTTGTTAAAAAGAGCTTATATTTTCAAACTCATTAAAGGATGTTGCCTATCTTAGAACTTGTTAGAGAGAGTTGCCCATCTCTTGCTATTTTTCTATTAGAAATTATGACTTGTTTTATTAGATTAATTTCTGCCTCTTTAAATAGAGGTTATAAAGCTAATAAAATACAAATATTTTTATAACTTGAAAACCATTAATACTCTTTAATTAGAAAATGCTAAAATAGAAAAACATATATTAAAAATCTTGCCATAACTAAAATACTTTCTAAACAAAATAAAATCTTCTTATTAAATAAAATTTTCTAAATAAAAAAATTATTAAAAACATAACTATTAATTACGGCACAACTATAATAATTTCTTAAAATCTTCTTATTAAATAAAATTTTTTAAATAAGAAAATTACTAAAACATGTTAATTCTACTGTCATAGTGATCCATAAGCTCTCGATGATGCATCAAGTTGAGATGAAGTGCTAACATGCTATCTATCATCGTCTCATATCTAATATATGTTATCCCAACATTTTGATAAGTAGATAAACGAAATTCGATTAACATAATTTTATATAATAAAAAATCATATAATTTATACTTATAATTATAATAATAATAATTATTATTGATAGGTTAAAAATTAATGAACAAGAGTGTAATTAATTTGCTTGAAGCAGAAGGAAATAGCCTTACCCGCTTCAAGTAGCATAGAGTACACGCTATGAATGCGGCAACTTGACTTTTCTTCATTGCGCAACTATAAATACAAATTACATGATTTACAACTTCCATTTCTTATTTCCTACACTGCCTCTATCATAATCATATTTCTCTAAATTCCAAGACTTTACAAATAACTACCCTTTATTCTTTTTATATATATTTCAATTAAATTAGAGGCACATAATTAATATATATGTATAATTGCTCCTGTTGGAAAATTCAAAACCAAAACTCTAAATGTAGAAAATAAAACAATAATATAAAATTCTATTACTAAGAGTGTGTTTACTTATAGAAAATTGAAGTTATTTCTTTAGAAAAGTTTTCTATAAAAAATAGAGTTCATATTTGTATTACATAATAGAAAATTAGAAAACAAGTTTAAGGTATTTTCCAGTATATTGCACAATTTTCTAAATAGAAAATTAGGATATAAATTTTCAGTTTTTCAATTCTAGATAAGAAATTATAAACAAGGTTAAAATATTTTTCAAATTTTTTACGAATAATTATCAGTTTTTTAAAAATTATTTTCTAAAATAAATTATAAGACTTTTTTATAATTATTATCACTTTAAATGATAATAATTTAACACGTTTTCAATTTTTAAAACTAAAAAATTATTCTTCACTTTCAATAGATGGACACATTTTTCAAATTTTCCGTAGAAAATAATATTTAAATTTTCTTAGAAACCTAAAAATGGAAAATAAAAAATTATTTTTTTAGTAAATACACCCTAAAGTTTCTTAATTAATTGAGTTTTTTTATATTATTACGTAGGAGTATATAATGGATAAAAAAATAAATATTATTGGATGATGTTAATTCATTTGACTTCTTTCTTACAACTACTTAATTACCAACTCATTGCTTTGAAATTTTCTCTAATTTATGAACTTCAAATGATTAGAAAACTAAAAAATGAATATATTTGAGGATAACAATATTTTACAGATAATATATTTTATTTGATAACACGATTCTACAGATAATATATTCATCAATTGACACTTTAATTATCCGTACAATATTTTAGTTGCTCAAACGAAAATATATAGCATCAATTGGTCAATTTTTTTCATATTTATATAAATTATATTTATTTTGAAACATTAAACTCTTATATTTTTATTTCTTTCAAAAACAAAAAAAGAATTTGACATATGCACTTTTTTTTTCCAAGAAAGGCTTATATTTATAGGAATATATTATTAAGTACATCATTTGATTGTGATGCTTTTTATAATAGCTTGAACGATTCTCGGATCACAAATTAACTTTTGGAGTTGAATTGGACTCGTATTTTTTTTTTGATATGTATAATCCTTTTAAAAAAATATATATGGATATGGTTATACAGTACTACAAATAGAAGCTTTAAAACCAAGTTTTGCCAAATTTTGGAATTAGTTGGATAAGAATGAATAAGTGTGTATTCAACAGGTCAATTCTTGAAATTTAGAACTGTGTCCTTGTCAAACAAATGATGAAATCTTGATAAACAAATTAAATTAATCAATTAGTTATTCTTACAAAGGGAGTAATTAATGGTCTATACGTAACTAACAACCCTATAAAAGGAGTTGGTCACCTTGCCCAATTGCAAATCCATACGAACACAGGAAACTCCATTTTTCCAATCCTCAAGGTTTTGGAGTTTCCAATGTGGAAAATGTTAACAGGAAAATTCTTTATTTTCCTTGTATTGATTTTCGCTTCATGGGTTTGTTCTGTTACAGCTTCTGTCACCTATGATCATAAAGCTATAATCATCAATGGCCAGAGGAGAATTCTTTTTTCAGGATCCATTCACTACCCAAGAAGCACACCTCAGGTACTCTGCCATCCTCATTATGGTTTTTTTATGATTTTTCTTATTTTTTAAGATTATTTTTAAAAAAACAAAATTGTGGGTGATGAGTTATTTAAAGAGTTAATTGATAATTATGTTTGAACTAACACTTTGGCCTTTCTCCCCTTAAGCTTTATTAACTAAAAAATTCCTTTTTTTTTCTGATTTTATAGTAGTTGTTGTCCAATCTTAAGTTTTTGACTTATAAATGATTGAGCAGATGATGACATCAAATAATTATGAGTTATTAACTAATTTTCCCATCTAAACTACTGGGTAAGAGAAATTAATATTTGGTGAATTGTGAGTATCAAATTATGAGGCCAAGCAACAATTAATATCACGAGATACAAAAGCTAAATTTGATATTTTGATGGAGCTAATTTTACACAAAAATATTTGTGAACATTTTATAATTTTTATCTCAGAATTTAATTATTTTTTCTTTTTGAGTATAGATGTGGCCAAGTCTAATTCAAAAAGCTAAAGAAGGCGGCTTGGATGTGATACAAACTTATGTATTCTGGAATGGACATGAACCTAATCAAGGACAAGTATATTCTAAATTGCATTCTTATGTTAAAATTTATGGATTATTTTCTAATTTTTAAAAGAACTTGTAATAAATTTTTTTTTTTATCTTTTTTCTTAAAAAAAAAAGTATTATTTTGAAGATAGATATGATCTAGTACAATTCATCAAGCTGGTTCAACAAGCAGGCCTCTATGTTCATCTGCGGATTGGACCTTTTGTTTGTGCTGAATGGAACTTTGGGTAATTAATTAACACAATAAACTATGTTTAAGACTGATAAAAAACATAATTTTTGTGCTTCACATGGTTTGTTTTCTGGTTCAGGGGATTCCCTATGTGGCTTAAATATATTCCAGGCATTAAATTTAGAACCGACAATGCCCCTTTCAAGGTTTGGTACTAGAAAAATTTTTTAATTGAATTTTTAATCAAATCCCATTTTTTCTAATCTCAATTTTTATCTAATTATTATTTTATTTTGATATTTTCAATGAAGGCGGCAATGCAAAAGTTCACAACTAAAATTGTTGATATGATGAAGGCAGAAAGATTGTTTCAAAATCAAGGGGGTCCTATAATTCTCTCTCAGGTAAGGAAAGTAAATATTTTTATGAATATTTACTATTTTTTGAGAAATGGGTTGCAATTGATTTACATTTTTGTTTGCTTTTTGATCCATTTTTTAACAGATAGAAAATGAATATGGGCCAGTTGAATGGACAATTGGTGCACCAGGACAAGCTTATACAAAATGGGCAGCTGCAATGGCTGTTGGACTTAATACTGGAGTTCCATGGATTATGTGCAAACAAGATGATGCCCCTGATCCTACAGTAAGTGATTTTTGCCCTTTCTTCCCATTATTGGATCAAAATAATCTAAGTATTTTCAGATTTTTTTTAATATGCAAGAATGGCTCTCTGTGATTACATGTAGATTGGTACCTGCAATGGATTTTACTGTGAAGGTTTCGTACCAAATAAGCCTTACAAACCCAAAATGTGGACAGAAAATTGGACTGGCTGGTTAGTATAACAATCAGTGTACATCTTCAAATTCTTTCTTTATGGTTCCTATGGATTTTGTTTCTATTCTTTTCTTGGATTTTTTGTTACCAAATACCAATTTATTTCTGTGTACTTCTATCAGGTACACGGAATATGGTGCTGGAGTTCCTTACAGGCCACCAGAAGATGTAGCATTTTCAGTTGCAAGGTTTATAGCAGCTAGCGGTTCATTTGTTAATTACTATATGGTAAATCCAACTTTCAAATTAAGAAATTTAATCACCTTAGTCAAGCATTAACAATTTTCTTGTCTGCAGTACCACGGAGGAACCAATTTTGGCAGAACCTCAGGCCTTTTCATGGCTACTAGCTATGACTATGATGCTCCTATAGACGAATATGGTAATCCTCATCACTTAAACATTTAAAAAATCTAACATTATGCATATATTTGTATATGAATTTTGTTAAATTTTTTTGGTTAAATGTCCTTGTTATACCAGGATTAACACATGAACCCAAGTGGGGACATTTGAGAGATTTGCATAGGGCCATCAAGCTATGTGAACCTGCTTTGGTTGCTGTTGATCCTACAGTAATATCACTAGGAAGAAATCAAGAGGTAAAGCTACATTTTAAATGCAATTCTTATGAATACTTTATGTAATTCTTCTTTATTTCACGTAATCACTAATCTCAAAAGCTGGTTTTAATTAGGCTCACGTTTTCCAATCGAAAACTGCATGCGCAGCCTTCTTGGCAAACTATGACACAGTGAACGCTGCTCAAGTTACCTTCAGGAATAACAGATACTGGCTACCCAAATGGTCTATCAGTGTTCTCCCTGATTGCAAGACTGTAGTTCATAACACTGCAAAAGTAAGTTGTCTTCTACTCAGACCCTTTCCTAATCAACTATCGATGTTTATGCAAGCTGTGGCATTTTTCGTGCAGATTGGTGCCCAAAGCTCAAATAAGTGGATGGTGCCTCTTATCAGTGGATTTTCATGGCAATCACACATTGACGAAGTCGCTACTGGTTACGTTGCTGGTACATTTACTCAGAATGGGTTGTGGGAGCAAAAGTGGATAACTAGCGATAAATCGGACTATTTGTGGTACATGACAAAGTGAGTATCATCTATAAATGAATCATTGTTTGAACTTTTCTTTAAGAAAAGAGATATACTGAGGATATGAGTCTTCTGGCAGTGTAAATATAGACCCTAATGAAGGATTTCTGAAGACGGGAAGGAATCCTGTTCTAACAGTTTACTCGGCCGGGCATGTTTTGCATGTTTTCATCAATGGTCAACTAGCAGGTAGACGGACTTAAAGAGTATCATTATTTCTGTTGCCAATTTGGTTCAGCTGAACTTGGTGTTAACAATTCAATCCAATGACAGGAACTGCGTACGGATCATTGGAAAATCCTAAACTAACGTTCAGCCAGGGAGTGAAGTTGAATGCTGGTGCTAACAAGATTGCTTTATTAAGTGCTACTGTTGGTCTTGCAGTTAGTCTCTCACTTTTCTAATATTGTGTGTTTACATTTTTCTAAGTTGCCCATCAGATTGATTACAGGCTGAAAGTAGGATATTATAATCTTTTTTATATATATATTTTTGACTGATTGATGTATCTCAGAATGTTGGAGTGCATTTTGATGAATGGAATGTTGGGGTTATGGGTCCTGTCACACTGCAAGGTCTCAATCAAGGGGCACTAGACATGTCTAAATGGAAATGGTCTTACAAGGTTTGTCATCAATAATTTTTCTACTTGACTCCAATTTTCACATTTTACAATATTTTTCCTGTTATACTCTTCTATAGATCAAGTACATCAAATGAAATCCAAATAATAGTAAGCAGAAACCCAATCTCATATGTCACTAATGTCATCTGAGCAGATTGGTCTGAAAGGCGAAGATTTAAACCTATTTACCTCTGGTGGAAGTTCATCAGTCAGCTGGGTTGGAGGACCACAATTGGCTAAAAAAACACCACTGACATGGTACAAGGTAAAAGTTATCCTAATGCTTAAAAATTCTATTTCTTCTGTCCTCTATTTTGGCAAAATCCTAACAATGACAGAGAAA
This sequence comes from Hura crepitans, assembly GCA_948208565.1. Classification (NCBI taxonomy): domain Eukaryota; kingdom Viridiplantae; phylum Streptophyta; class Magnoliopsida; order Malpighiales; family Euphorbiaceae; genus Hura; species Hura crepitans. The sequence goes on along the minus strand of CANXYI010839859.1, from coordinate 1,852 downwards.
TTGCAGACCACCTTTAATGCACCCCCAGGAAATGACCCATTAGCTATATATATGGGTGGCATGGGAAAAGGTCAAGTATGGGTAAATGGTCGAAGCATAGGGCGCCATTGGCCTGGATACATAGCCAAAGACAAGTGTGTAGACTGTGATTATGCAGGAACTTACACTGATGATAAATGTAGGAGTCAATGCGGGCTGCCCACTCAACAATGGTCAGATAAAAAAACTTCTATAGATTACTGTCTTGTGTTCCTAGGCAATTTGAATAATCTTGATGATTTTATCCAGGTACCATGTTCCACGTGCATGGCTGAACCCAACAGGAAACCTCCTAGTCGTTTTTGAAGAAATGGGCGGTGATCCTAGTGGAATTTCTCTGGCTAAGAGAATCATACAAACTGTTTGTGCTGACATATATGATGATCAGCCAGAAACGATGAATGGAGTCCCGGTTACACCCCAAGCCCACTTGTCATGTCCTGCCGGGAAGAAGATATCTAAGGTTGTGTTTGCTAGCTACGGGTGGCCTCAGGGGAGATGTGGTTTTTACAAACAAGGACAGTGTCATGCCCAACATTCATGGGATCTTCTTGAGAGAGTAAGCTCTGACTGAACCTATCAATCAGGTTAATTTTATAGGGATAACAAAGGAATCATTTATTCAGAATTTGAAAAGCTTACCCTATGCTGCTACAAATTCACGCTCTATGATTTTATAGCCATTTTTACATTTCTACTTTCATGAAACTAAATCTACTTAACTAACCTCTTGCAGAACTGTATTGGGAAGCCATCATGTGATGTAGCTGTAAACTCTGCAACATTTGGGGGAGATCCATGTCCAGGAAGTTTAAAGAAGCTCTCTGTCGAGGTTCAATGCAGCTGAAACCCTGGAAAGCCATCATTCAACCATGAACTAGTAGATAGAATACTTGCAAGATAGATGATTTGGAAACGAGAATCTTGTTCCATGTGTCAAGCTAACTAATCTGTCATTTCACAAGCAGTAGAGCTCCAGTCATCAAAGAAATCACATGTTTTAAGCCCAAGTTATAGCCAAACATTGTAGCCAAAAAAGAAAAAGAAACTGCCATAATGTCATTATTGTTGTAAAATTCATCAGATAAAGGGAGAAAAAAAAAAGATTGATTTCTCTTCTGAGAGCATACTGTGCAAAATTGGACAAGCAAAAATAAAGATTATAAAGTGATTGTGAAATTACTCTATGTACAGAGAGCAGCTTCTCAAATATCAATAATACAATAATTGCTGTTTTCTTCATCCTTCCCTCTGTTATATTACATTCAGCACTTCCCAAATCAAAATTCTTCTGGCTCTCCAGAATTTCATTGTGCATGTCCTTTTTCTCCCTAGAATTGAGTTACCAGGCGAAGCATTGCAGCTTAATGCAACAATAGGTGAAATCCCATCTCATTCACATAACTAGGATGCGCAATCAATAGACCTAACAAATTCTTCTGAAATGCAAGCTATTCTGAGCGGAAAAACATAAACACGTGGTCTTCCAAAAGAATTGTTTACTATTGGTGACTATAGTTCATGATACTTGAGAATTCTTTGAGCCAAAGGCCAATCACTAGACTACCATACTGTTTACAATCATCAAAACAAAAATCCTTCTCATGAACAACTTGTAGAAATATGCAATTGAGAGGATCCCCAGCAGTCCTCAAGAAATGGTTTTTGAATGTGTTGTGGACGCATTTGTCGGACAGACTTACTCACGCAAGCACCGCTAAATTGATTCCAGTTTTGTGTTTTTATTTTAATTTAATTATTATTTTGGATTAGGTTGAATTTTCTTTAGCTGATAGTTAATCCCTTAGTTTAT
>CANXYI010839796.1:0-15461 GCA_948208565.1 Hura crepitans | reverse complement strand
GATTTTGGAGTAATTAAAATGTATAGAGGAGGAAAATCTGAAGTTTTCTACCTCTCTTCTTTAAGAGGAAGCTTTCCACTAGTGGGACATAACCTAGAAAAGGGAAATAATAGTAGATGTAACCTAGGAATTCTTTAGAAGAGTTTAAGAAGAGATACATCCTAGAGTTTTAAAAGGATAAGAAAAGATAAGAGTTCCTTGACTTGAAGTAGGGAAGAAGATATATGTCAAAATATGAGAAAGATTTTGCAAGGTTGAGTCGATATATAGAGGAATTTGTCTTTACTCAAGAGGAAAGGTGCAAGAGGTTCTTAAAGGGCCTTAATATGGAGTTACATATGCAAATAGCCAACTTAAAGGTTGCAGATTTGGCAATTTTGGTATTAGTAGAAATATTGCTAGAAAAGAGGGACTTTTTCCAGAAGAAGAGGCCTTTTATACTAGGTCAGACTAGCTTAGCACTTGGAGCTAGTAAGAGGTAAAGGGAGGCCTAGTCTCAATCTCAGCCAATGCAACAACCATAGAGATAGCCTTAGTTTCAAAGGTTTGGTCAGGCTTCTACATTGAGGCCTCAACCACCACAATGAGCCTCTAGTGGCCTAACATCAGCACATAGGAGTATAGCCCTAACTTGTCAGACTTATACTTAAATACATTAGGACTGTTGTTAGCAGATAAGAAAAGGAGAGTGCTTTACTTATGGGGCTATAGACCATTACCAGAGGGAATATCCTTAGAGGTAAACTAAAGCTACCCAGACTCAAGCATTAGTAATACCCTAAAATTTAGGGCAGAGACAAAACAGAGGTGACCAGCCAAGTCATAGTCAAGGGACCAAGTAAGAGGCATAGTCTTCGGCTAGATAGTATGCCATTATAGCTCGTGAGGTGGCAAAGGCTTTGGATGTCATTGCTAGTAGTTTTTACTTATTTTGTGTATTAATTTTAGCTTTAATAAATCTGGGATCCACTCACTCTTATATGTGCACCACACAAGCACAAGATAGGGGTTTAGAACTAGAGCCTGTAGGCATAAATATTTAAGTAAGCAACCTCATCAGATAGTGTGACAGTGCATAAAGTATACAGACACTATCCTCTGGTGATCCATGAACAACTATTCCCTACAGACTTTATGGAACTTCCTTTCGATGAATTTAACATCATCTTGGGTATGGACTAGTTATCTGAACACTAGGCTATGGTTTACTATGAATATAGGAGGCTTACCCTCTAAATAGCATAAGGATATGAAGTGATAGTTGTGGGTGAGAGAAATTCCCTGAATAACCTTATCTCAATTGTTATAGCCAGATGATTCATCCGTAAGGGTTGTGAGGTATACCTAGCCTATGTGATCGACACTAGAAACTCTACACCTAACCATTATAAGATTCTAATTATGTCTGAATTTTTTGATGTATTCATTGAAGAGTTATTAGGACTACCTCTACAGTGGGAGCTTGATTTTGAAATTAAAGTATATCCTAGTACTTCACCTATATCTATTACACCATATAGAATGGTGCCTATAGAACTAAAGGAGTTAAAGGTACAGTTGTAAGAATTGCTCGATAAGGGTTTCATCAGACATAGTACTTCACCTTAGGGAGCACCTGTGCTCTTTGTAAAGAAGAAAGACGGGTCACTTTAGTTATGTATTGATTATAGGTAGTTGAACAAGGTGATTGTGAAGAATAAATATCTTTTACCTCTGATTGATGATCTTTTTAATCAGTTTAGAGGTGCCAATTTATTTTCCATGATTAACTTAAGATTAGGGTATCATCAATTGTAGATTAAAGAGTCTGATATACCTAAGATTGTCTTTAGAACTAAATACGGGCATTATGAGTTCCTTGTGATGCCATTTAGACTCACCAATGCTTTAGCAACCTTTTATGGGATTAATGAATAGGGTCTTTCAACCTTATTTGGATCAATTTGTGTTGGTGTTTATTGATGATATTCAAATGTATTCTAAGACAAAGGAGGAGCATGGACAATATCTCAGAGTTGTGCTGTAGACTTTGAGAGATAAGCAGTTATATGCTAAACTAAGTAAATGTGAATTTTTGCTAAATTAAGTGGCTTTCATAGGTCATATTGTGTCAGCAAAAGGTATTAGAGTAGATCCCAACAAGGTTAAAGCTATGTTCGAATGGGAACCTCCTAGGAATGTGATTGAGATATATAGTTTCCTAGGATTGGTTGGTTACTACAAAAGATTCATAAAGGGTTTGTCAATGATTGGAGCACCACTGACTAGGTTGATAAGGGAGAATGTGAAGTTTGAATGGCATGAAAAATGTTAAGAGAGTTTTAATAGATTGAAGACAATGCTAACTGAAGCACCTATCCTTATTCAACTAAAATAGGGGAAGGACTTTGTCATTTATAGTGATGCTTTAAACAATGGACTTAGATGTGTACTAATGCAAGAAGGTAAGGTATTAGCATAAGCTTCTAGGTAGCTAAAGCCATATAAGAGGAATTATCCCACTCATAATTTAGAGTTGGTTGCAATTGTTTTTGTATTGAAAATTTAGGGACATTATTTCTATGGTGAAAAGTGTTACATCTACACTAATCATAAGAGCTTGAAATATCTCCCCACCTAGAAGGAGTTAAACTTAAGACAGTGATAATGGTTAGAGTTGATCAAGGATTATGATTGCTTGATAGACTATCACTCGAGAAAGGCTAATGTAGTTATAAATGCATTGAGACAAAAGTTCATGGTGACAATGAGAGCAATGAATGTTAGAATAGAGTACATAGAGAAAGATGCCATCTTAGTTGAATTACAGATCAAGCCTAATTTTAAGCAAGAGATAAAAGAGGCAAAAAAAACGAGATGGACAGTTAGTATAAATTATAAGTAAAGTTAAAAAAGGGGAAGACTATAAAGTTTGAGCTATAAGAGGATGGGTGTTTATATTACTATCACAGGTTATGTGTACCTAATACAAATGTTTGGAGAACACAAATTTGGAGAGAAGCATGTAAAGCTTTCTATTCCATGCATCTAGGCAACACAAAGATGTACTTGGATTTAAAGCCTCACTATTGGTGGTCAAGGATGAAGTATGATGTAGCTGAATATGTAGCCAAGTGTTTGAGATGTTAGTAAGTAAAGGCTAAGCCTCACTTTCCTTCTGGATTGTTATATCCAATAGCAATACTAGAATGGAAATGAGAGAAAGTTACCATGAATTTTATGTTGGAATTACCACTGACTAGGAACAAGTGTGATGTTGTGTGGGTGATTATAGATAGGCTGACCAAGACAGCACATTTTATTCCTATGAAGATGGAATATTCCTTAGAGAAGCTGGCATGAGTATACATTGATGAAATTGTGAGACTTCATGGTATGCTAGTAGCCATCATTTTAGAAAGAGATCCTCGATTCATTTCCAGGTTTTAGAAGAAGTTTCATGATACTTTTAGCACTAAACTAACATACAGTACTAAACTAACATACAGTATAGCTTTTCACCCTCAATGAGATGGGCAATCAAAACAGGTGATGTAAGTACTAAAAGAAATGTTATGTATCTATTTGATAGAGTTTAAAAGAAGTTAGGACCTATAATGGTTATGATTTGAGGCTTTGTGAATAATGCCACAAGGTTTAAGAAGTGTGCATTGGTTATCGGGTCACTTGTATGTGGACTGAGGCAGTGGCATTAGTCATGAAGCTTCAAAGGCCTTTAAGTTGATGAAAAAGTTAAAATTTAAAAATTTAGCAGAACCATTAATTCATTCTAAGTAGTAAAGAATACATTTATGCAATAAAAATTTTTCAAGCCGGGATTAACCTGAGATGTGCTCAAATGGACTCGAAAATAGTAGAGCTTAAAGCTCAAAATTTCCACTAGATCCACTGGTGATAGAATTTTTGAATTTTGAGGTTATTGAATTTTAAAACAAATGGCATAATTTTATGAGGTCCGAGTGAATTACTATAAATTTTTAAAGTTTGCTAAAAAAAACTAAGATGGTTTGGGATTATTGAGACAACACTTGACACGTCAAAGTGGGCCCCACTTCATGCCAAGTGGATAAGGAGGCTTGCCAAGTGGCAAACCTTCCTTGATAAGTGGATTTCCACTTAAATGAAGGATTGCCTTTCTTCCTCCTTTCTTTGTTACTTATGATGCCATATAGAGGGAAAAGAAGCCACAACTTTCTCATTTCCTAACCAAACTAATTGATTCCAATTGCTAAATTTTCTCGTATGTGTTGGGCACCACAAGGAAAAATAATCAAGCAAAAAGGATTTTTTGTTTAGGAGATAAAAATCATCTAAGTTGGCTAGTTCAAAGCAGTCTAGAAAAGTGACCTTGAGGTGAATCTTAGATGATTCTCCTATTTTCCTTGGGATTTTTAATTGCCAATCGATGCTAAAACCCACCTAACATATGTGTGATCATGTGTGTGAGGTGTTTGAGGCCATTGGAGGGTAGCTTAAAGCCTACGAAGGAAGAGGAAGCTTACTATAGAAGCTAGCCAAATAGGTATTCTTGGGGAGTTAAAGCACTTTTATCATAAGTAAGCGAACTTCAAGCCTCTTCTTTATGCTCTAAAGTGCCTAAGGTGATGAATGTTAATTTGGGATGGCTGGAATGTTAAGGTTATGATTGATTTCATCTTTGGTAGTATTGGTTAAAATGAGAACTTAGTGAATTAGAGAGTTATGTTGTAATGAACTTGTAAAGTTAGCTTCAAATGCTTACTGAATTTAATGTGTATGGTTGTTTGGATGGGAAATTTACTACCTAGAACATGAGTTATGAATTACTTGGGGTGCTTGGATGAAAACTATGGCAATTATGAGTGGAAATCTTCATGAATTGTACCCTCTATGCTTGTACCCGAGAGCTACCATAAGGCAGTTCTAAGAGCAATGTTTTGTAACCTAGCAATATTGGACTAAAATTTGATGTATATGAGTATAATTGTGTTTATGGCAAGTATATATGGATGAATATAGATCTCATTGAGAAGGAATAGAATTTTGTGTCCTTTTTGCCTTAGTACCCGAGAGCATGTAATGGTAACATGGCTTGTTATGTAGCTTATAGAAGTGTTTAGTCCATGCATTATATTGGCTATGGAATTGGCTTATAATGACCATAAATTTGAGCAATGTATATGACAAGTTAACAAGATAAAATACACTTTAAGAATGTGCCTTTGATATAGTTAAAAAAGGTTGAACTAAAATATGTAGCTATGACTTAAAATAAGCACCTAAAAAGTGATGTGCTATGTAAATGTATTTTTAATTGTGCCTTTTCAGGCTAAATTTGAGACTTTTTTTGTGAATGGAATTTGAGCTTATTTTTGCCCTTGGAATTGGCCTAGATGTGTTTGGCTTTAGGCCTATGGATGTCCTTAAAAAGATGTTGAAAACTGTGCTAAAATTGGACTCAAAATAGTCTTAGAATTTGACTTGAAAAGTGGTCAAAATGACCTATAACTGTCCAGTTGACCATTACCTGAACCAAAAATGTCACAAGATAAACAATGTTAACTTCTTAATTATTAATGCCATGATAAATAATAACATACTAAGCCTTGAATTTTATCAATAACAAGATTTAAGATTTATTTGAGATTTCACTCGGTAGAGCCAAAATGTGACTATACTAGACTTGTTGAAAAATAAAAGATGAGATAAAATTCATAACTATCGATTATTGGATTATAAATATTATAAGAATATTTTTGGTTAATAAATGAACTTAAATTAAGCTACTTGGCCCATTAGTTAGACACCCACTGGATGGGTTGATCGGTCAACTTAGGGTTTTGCAGCTGCTAGTTGTTTGATGTTCAAGTAGTGAGATTTATTTGTGGCTAGAGAGGTCTATAGGCTAATCTCCATTATGTCACTCAAATGTTAATGATATTCACTTGTGGCTGGTGAGGCCTACAGGCTAATCTCTATTATGTCATATAGCTACTATTTCCTTGTGTCTGGAGAGGCTTCAGGCTAATCTCTAATATGGTACACATGTCAGCATGGTGGCATAGGTCTAGAATGGGGACCATTGCACCAATTTATTTTCCCTCTAGATCCAGTGTTTTTAAGTGTCGTCTTTATAGTCAAGCTAGTGAATTAAATCAAGTAAATAATTAAAATGATCATGGAAATAAAAACTAAGCATAATTGGATAATTTTTATAAGTAATTGATGAAATACGGGTAAAAGGGCATTTTGGTCATTTTACACATATGTTATAAATAATTTGATTCTTGTAAAGTATACAAGCTATAAATATTCATAATTACTATAAATAATTTATATGAGTCAAAAATGTTATTTCAGGACTTATAAATCCATTAGGGGTATTTTAGTAATTTGGCACCTTATTGTATAATTGAATTACATAATAAAGTAAAAAAATCAATTACTAAACTGCACAGGTATATAAATAATACAATGCCATGATTTAAATGCTTTAAGTTCACTATTGAGTATCTTGTATACTCAATATACCTATTTTGGTGCACAGGTACACAAGAGCAAAACCTAGCCTCTTGAGACATGTTGATAAGAGTTCAGAGGAAACCCAAGAAGGATTATAGAGTAATTGCTGTATAGTTTTGATATCAATGTACCTAGGTGGGAATTGGGTAAAAACATATATCTAAGTTTGATATATGTGTTGTATATAAGTAAGCATAATCCGATTATGTAAATAAAATAACCTTCTATGTTTTCTTGTAAATGTATGTTTAGCTATGATGTTTGATAGTGATGTGAGCTTGAGGCACTATATATGCATACTTTTATCTGTGCCTTAAGGCCTGAGTTCGATATGTAATAGTTGCTAATGTTAGGATATAATGGGGGACCAGATGGGTCCAGGTGTTGTTAAATGTTTATAAAAGTGTTTTAAACAAGTTTTAAAATTTTTGGACTGAACCTGGACAACTGTTATGCTGTAAAAATTTCTAAAGTCTTTGTAAATGACCTGTAAGTATATAAAATTGGCATTTTTGTGTTATACACCTTAAATGAGATATAAAACAAATGGGAAGTGAATTAGAAACAAAGTAAGTTAAGCTGATGTAAATAATAGAGGTGACATATATCATACTAGTAACCTATGAGGGCGTGCATCACCTATGGGGTCTTCTAAGGGATCCAGTAGGGGGTGTCACATTTGTTGGTATCAGAGCCTAGGTTTAATGTTCCTCAGTAGAGTACATAGATATCTAATGTTTAAGTTCCTAATTCCTTTAAGCTATTATATTGTCTGAGGCTGATAAGTTATTCTTTTATAGTAAGCATATAGTTGATCAAGCATCTAAAGGAGGGATTGAAAAGGTGGCTAATTTTACACCAACTACAATTTAGGGGGTAGGCAATGCATCTGTAACTGAATTGAATGATGCTACACAGTAGCCCCGACCACTGGTGCTTGGTCAATAGCAAGCTGAAGCATCACCTGCCTTATTATAGTATATAGTAAATTTGCTCCAACAAACTTCCACTACTGCTGCTGCTGCTGCTCCATCTCCACCTCTTTCGATACCAATACCACCTCCAGAGCTGAATACTGGCTAGACAAAACGTTCAGAGTTCTAGAGCAGTTAAATTATATTAGGGCTAAGATTTATAGTGTGCTACTTATCTTCTACAAGAAGAAGCTAACAATTGGTGGAATACTACCAAGAGAAGAAAGACACCAGTAGAGCTGCTTGGGAAATTTTCCTAAAGAAGTTCAAGAAGAGATACATACTTGACTCCTATAAGGATAAAAGAGATAAGAATTTCTAGATTTGAAGCAAGGAAGGAGAACAATGTCAGAATATGAAAAGGATTTTACAAGACTCCTAAAGTAAGCTGAGGAATTTATTCCCAATGAGGAGAAATGCATGAGATTTCTGGCAAGATTGAATGTAGAGCTAAGGATGTAGATCTCATATTAGAGAGAGAGATTTTGCTGTATTAGTATTAGTATCATATGATATGGAGAAAATGGTATAGGAAAAGAGGGACATCTTTTAAAGAAAGAGGCAACCTATTATGGGATAGTTTAGCATAGTATCAGCAGATGTGAAGAAGAGGAAAGAGGTCCAATCATAGACACAATCTTAGACTAGGCCTTAGTATCAGATAGGTTACCAATGGTTAAGACAGATATAGACCTAGTGGTCAGAACAAGGTTCAACTATTAAACCTTGATTGCTACCTTAGGCTGGCAGTACTTCAAGTATAAGGGGTAATAGAAATGGACTTCCCACCTGTGTCACTTGTTAGAGAAAGCACTGGGGCTAATGTAAAGTAAGTCGACATGGGGAATGTTTTCAATGTGGTTCTAGAGATTATTACAGAGAAGATTGACCTTAGAGATTAGTAGAGCCTAATCAGACACAAGTTTTTAATGTGGCACCATAAAATAGAGGACCGAGGTAGAATAGGGGTGAGCAACCTAATGCTAGTCAGGGTACCAAATCAAAAACTAATGCTTCAGTGAGGCAATATGCTGTGAGATTAAGGGGAGAGGCTGCAGCACCAGATGTTGTTATTGGTACATTTTATTTATTTGATGTTCCAATTTTAGCTTTAATTGATCTTAGTTCTACACATTCCTATGTATGCATTGAACAAGCATATAATAGTGGACTAGAACCTAAGAATGTTAATGTTGATATTAGAGTTAGCAATCCTATAGGATAGAGTGAGATTGTGAATAAGATATATAGACAATATCCTTTAGTGATTCAGGGATATAGTTTCCCCACTAACTTGATTGAATTACCTTTCAATGAATTTGATGTGATATTGGCAATGGAATGGTTGACTGAATATTAGGCCATCATTAACTATAGACATAAAGAATTGACCTTCCAAAATATAGAGAGACTGACAGTGAGACACTGAGAGACATCTATTAAATAATCTCATTTCTACTGTTAAGTCATATAAACTCCTTCAAAAAGGCTATAAGGCATACTTCGCCTATGTTGTTGACATGAATGTCTCCAACTCTAAGCTTGAGAATATTCATGTTGTATCTGAATTCCCTAATGTCTTTTTTAAAGAGTTACTAGGTTTACCACCTCTACGAGAGCTTGATTTTGAGATTGAGGTATATCTTGGTATAACTCTAATATCCATTGCTCCTTATAGAATGGCATCTTTTAAGTTGAAGAAACTGAAGGATCAGTTACAAGAACTACTAGATAAAGGGTTCATTCAACCTAGTGTATCACCCTAAGGAGCACCTATGCTATTTGTAAAGAAGAAAGGTAGGTCACTCAGGTTATGCATTAACTATAGGTAGCTGAACAGAATGACTATGAAGAATAAGTATCTATTACCCAAAATAGGTGGCCTCTTTGATCAGTTGAGAGGGGCATGTGTATTTTCTAAGATTGACTTGAGATCTAGATACCATCAACTAATGATTAAGGATATTGATATACCTAAAACCACTTTCAGAACCGGTATGGCATTATGAGTTTTTAGTGATGCCATTTGGGCTAACCAATGCTCCAGTAGCTTTCATGGATCTTATGAATAGAGTTTAATAGCTTTATCTGGATCAGTTTGTAGTGGTATTCATAAATGATATCTTGGTGTATTCTAAAAGCCAGAAAGAGCATAAACAGCATCTCCAAGTAGTGTTGCAGACCCTAAAAGAGAAATAATTGTATACCAAAGTTAGTAAATGTGAGTTTTAGCTGAGGGAAGTTGCTTTTCTAGGCCACATAATTTTAGCTGAGGGAATCAAAGTTGATCCTAGTAGAGTGAAAGCAATGGTAGAATGGGACCCACCTAGGATGTCATAGAGGTGAGAAGTTTTTTAGGATTAGCTGGTTACTATAGGAGATTTGTCAAAGGATTCTCCATCATTCCTACTCCTTTGATCAGACTAGTAAAAAAAAATGTAAAGTTTGAGTGGGATGATCAGTGTCAAGCCAGTTTTGACAAACTGAAATAGATGTTGATAGAGGCTCCTATCCTAATTCAGCCTAAATAGGGTAGGGACTTTGTGATATATAGTGATGTATTATTGAATGGTTTAGGTTGTGTATTGATGCAAGATAGAAAGGTAGTGGCTTATGCTTCCAAGTAATTGAAGCCACACAAGAGAAACTATCCTATGCATGATCTAGAGCTAACTGCTATTATGTTAGCTCTAAAGATCTAGAAGCATTATCTATATGGTGAGAAGTGTTATATGTATATAGATCATAAAAGTTTGAAATACCTTCTTACACAAAAAGAAGTAAAACTAAGATAGAGAAAGTGGTTGGAATTAATTAAAGATTATGAATGCATAGTTGATTATCATCTGAGAAAAGCAAATGTTATGGCTAATGCCTTAAGCAAAAAATTTATGGTGACCTTGAAAGCTATGAATGTTAGATTACACTATAATTCTGAAAATGTTGTATTGGCTAAGTTACAAGTGAGGCCAATTTTAAGGTAACAAATTAAAGAGAATCAGATGAGAGATGAGCAAATGGTTCAGATAATTAGTAAAGCCAAAGAGGTAAAGGCTATAGGGTTTGAGTTAATAGAGGATGGGTATTTGTGCTATTTGAATAGGTTGTGTATACGTAGTACAGATGACTTGAGATTACAAATACTCAGAGAGCCACATGAAGCTCCTTATTCCATGCACCCAAGGGGAACAAAGATGTATTTGGGGTTGAAGTCTTGGTATTAATGGCTTGGTATGAAGAAAGATGTAGAAGAATATATTGCTAGGTGTTTGACATGCTAGCAAGTAAAAGCTAAGCATCAAGTTCCTTCTGGTTTGCTATATCTTATAGCAATACTAAAATGGAAATAAGAGAAGGTGACTATGGACTTTGTGATAAGTTTGCCTACAACTAGAGGCAAGTGTGATGCTGTGTGGACAATAGTGGATAGATTGACTAAGATAGCCTATTTTATCCCTATCAGAATGGATTATTCCTTAGAAAAATTGGCTAAACTATATGTGGATGAGATAGTCAGATTGCATGGTGTGCCAATGACTATCATTTCTGATAGAGATCCTTGCTTTACTTCTAGATTTTGGAGAAAGTTACAGGAGACATTAGGTACTAGATTGGCTTACAGCACATCATTTCATCCTCACACAATAGATAGTTAGAGAAGGTGATACAAATCCTAGAAGATATGTTATGAGGATATACCATTGAGTTTAAGGGTAGATGGGATCAGTACTTGTCTTCAGTAGAGTTTGCCTATATTAACAGCTACTAGTCTAATGTGGGAATGGCACCATATGAGGCATTGTATGGCAGATGATGCAGAACTCCTTTATATTAGAGTGAGGTTAGAGAAAGAAAAATTATTAGTGTTGAATTGATTTGGGATACTGAAGAGAAAGTAAAAATAGCTAGAGACAACCTAAAGGTAGTAGTTGATAGACAAAAATCATATGCTAACCTAAAGTGGAAGGACATTGAATATGGAGTTGGGGATAAGGTATTCCTAAAGGTTTCTCTTTGGAAGAAAATTTTAAGGTTTGGTAAAAAGGGGAAACTGAGTCCTAGGTTTATCGGGCCATATGAGATTATCAAAAGGGTCAGACCTATAGTGTATAGGCTAGCATTACCACTTGAGTTATAGTATATTCATGATGTATTCCATGTTTTAATGCTCAGGAGGTACAAATCATATCTTTCACATGTGATTTCGATGTCAGATATCAAGGTACAACTTGATTTGAGTTATAAAGAGAAACCAGTTCAGATTTTGGCTCGAGAGGTGAAACAATTATAAAATAAATCCATACCACTGGTTAAGGTGGTATGGAGGCATCACAATATAGAAGAGGCTACCTAGGAGCCAGAAGAGTTGATAAAAGCCTAATATCCACAGTTAATTGCTCAAGGTAATTTTGAGGATGAAATTTATTTAAGAGGGGAAGAACTGTAATGTTTGTGATTTGAGGCTTCGTGAATAATGCCATAGGGTCCGTGAAGTGTGCCTTGGTTGTCGGGTCACTTGCATGATGATTGAGATAGTGGCACTGGTCATGAAACTTTGAGGGGCTTTAAATTGATGAAAAAGTTAAAATTTAAAAATTTGACAAAACTAATAATTCATTCTAAGTAGTAAGGAATGCATCTGTGCAACAAAAAATTTTTGAGCCGGGATTAACTCGGGATGTGCCCAGATGGACCCAAAAATAGCAGACCCTCAAGCTTAAAAATTCCACTGGATCCACTGGTGAAAGAATTTTTAAATTCTGAGGTCATTTACAAATTCTTGAAATTTTTTAGGTTAGCACACAAATCGAGGCAATATGAAAACTATCTTATTAATGGAATTTAGCTGTGAAAAATTATGAGCATATAGAAGGGATTAAAATATAAATTACTGTGAATTTTCAAAGTTCATTGAAAAATAAGGATGGTTCGAGATTATCAAGACCACACTTGTCATGTTAAAATGGGCCCCACATCATCCTAAGTGGCCAAAGAGGCTTGACAAGTGGCAAACCTCCCTTGACAAGTCGATTTCCACTTGGATGAAGGATTGCCTTTCTTCCTCCTTTTTTTGCTGCTGCCAACGACAAGTAAAGGGAAAAGAAGCCACAACTTTCTCATTTCCTTACCAAACTGAGTGATTCTAGTTGTTAAGTTTTCTCCTATGTGTTAGGCACCATAAGGAAAAAGAATCAAGCAAAAAGGATTTTTTGTTTGGGAGATAAAAATCATTCGAGGTGACTAGTTAAGAGCAGTCTAGAATAGTGACCTTAAGGTGAGTCTTGGCTGATTCGCCTCTTTTCCTTAGGATTTTTGGTTGCCAATTATTGCTAAAACCCACCAAACATCTATGTGATCATGTGTGTGGTATGTTTGTGGCCATTAGAGGGCAGCTTAAAGCCCATGAAGGAAGAGGAAGCTCACTATAGAAGCTGGCTAGATTAGTGTTCTTAGGGAGTCAAAGGGCTTCTTTAACATATAAGTGAACTTTAAGCCTTTTCTTCATGCTCTAAGGTGCCTAGGATGATAAATATTTATTTGCAATGCCTAGAATGTTGAGGTTAGAATTGATTTCCTCTTTGGTAGTGTTGGTTAAAATAAGAACTTAATGAATTAGGGAGTTATGTTGCAATGAGCTTGCAAAGTTAGCTTCAAATGCTTACTAAATTTAATGTGTATGGTTGTTTGGATGGGAAATTTGCTACCTAGAACATAAGTTATGAATTTCTTGGCATGCTAGGATGAAAACTAGGGCAATTGTGAGTGGAAATCATCATGAATTGTAACATTTATGCTTGTACCTGAGAGCTACCATGAGGGAGTTCTAGGAGTGATGTTTTCCAACATAGCAATATTGGCTTAAAATTAGGTGTATATGAGTATAATTATGTTTATGGCAAATATATATAGATGAATATAGATCTTATGTGAAAAGGAATGGAATTTTGTGTCCTTTTTCCCTTAGTACTTGAGATCATGTAATGGTAACATGTCTTGTTATGTAGCTTATAGAAGTGTTTAGTCTATGTATTATATTGGCTTATAATGACCATGAATTTGAGCAATGTATATAACATGTTGATAAGATAAAATACACTTTGAGAATGTGTCTTTGAAATGGTAAAAAGGTTGAACTAAAATATGCATGTACAACTTAAAATAAGCACCTAAAAAGTAACTTGAAATGTGCTATGTAAATGCATTTTTACTTATGCCTTTTTAAGCTAGATTTGAGACCTTTGGATGAATGGCATTTATACCTATAGTTTAACCTTAGAGTTGGTATAGATGTATTTGGCTTTAGGCCTATGGATGTGCTTAAAAAGATTTTAGAAACTATGTTAAAATTAGACATAAAACAGTCCTAGAATTTGACTTAAATTGTGGTCGAAATGACCTGTAACTATATAGTTGACCATTACTTGAATAAAAAATGTCACTAGTTAGAAAGTGTTAACTTCTTGAGTATTAATGCCATGATAAATCATAACATATTAAGCTTTGAATTTTGGCAATAACAGGATTTAAGATTTATTTGAGGTTTTACTCGATAGAGATAAAATGTGACTATACCAAACTTGCTAAAAAATAAAAGATGAGATAAAATTCATAACTATCTATTATTGGATTATAAATATTATAAGAATACTTTTAGTTAATAAATGAACTTAAATTAAGCTACTTGGCCCATTAGTTAGACACCCACTAGATGGGTTGACCGTTCAACTTAAGGTTTTGTAGCTGCTAGTTGTCTGATGCTTAGGCAGTGAGATATATTACTGGCTAGAGAGGTATATGGGCTGATCTCTATTATGTCAGCCAGATGTTGATTATATTTTATTGGTGGCTACAGAGGTTTATGAGCTTATCTCCATTATGTCATCTTAATGTTAATGATATTCACTTGTGGCTAGGGAGGACTACGAACTAATATCCATTATGTCACACAGCTATTATTTTCTTATGTTTAAAGAGGCTACAGGTTAATCTCTATTATGGTATGCATGCAAATGCACCGATGTAGGTCTATAATAGGGACCACTATACCAATTTATTTTCCCTCTAGATCTAATGTTTTTGAGTGTCCTCTTTCTAGTTGGGCTAGTGAATTAAATCAAGTAAATAATCAAAATGATCATGGAAATAAAAACTAAGCTTAATTAGATAATTTTTCTAAGTAATTGATGAAATACAAGTAAAAAGGCATTTTAGTCATTTTAAACATATGTTATAAATAAATTGATTCATGTAAAGTATGCATGCTATAAATATTCATAATTACTCTAAATAATTTATATGAGTCAAGAATGTTATTTCAAGACTTAGAAATACCTTTGGCTTATTTTAGTAATTTGTTACCTTATTGTATAACTAAATTACATAATGAAGTAAACAAAATTAGTTATTAAATTGCACAAGTATATAAATAATATAATGCCATGATTTAAATGCTTTAAGTTCACCACTGAGTATCATGTATACTCAGCATACTTGTTTGGGTACACAAATACATAAGAGCAAAACCTAGCCTCATAAAGTGTGTCGATGAGAGTTTAAAGGATACCCAAGAAAGATTATAGAGTAATTGATATACAGTTTTGATATCTATGTACCTAGGTGGGAATTAGGTAGAAAAATATATCTAAGCTTGATATATGTGATTTATATAAGTAAACATAATCTGGTGATGTAAATAAAATAACCTTTTATGTTTTCTTGTGAATGTATGTTCAGCTCTGATGTTTGATGGTGATATGAGCTTGAGGCTCTATATATGCATACTTTTATCTGTGGCCTATGGCTTGAGTTTGATGTGTGAAAATTGCTCATGCTAGGATGTGATGGGGGACTAAATGGGTCTAGGTGTTGTGAAATGTTTCTAAAAGTGCTTTAAATAGGTTTTAAAATTTTTGGATTGAACCCAAACATCCGTTATGCTGTCAAAATTTCTAAAGTCTTTGTAAATGACTCGGAATTATATGGAAT
>CANXYI010839694.1:0-11129 GCA_948208565.1 Hura crepitans | reverse complement strand
TTATAAAGGTGTTACAAATAAGATGTGTAAATCAACACAAAATCAGTAGCCTCAAGCCTAGCCAGTATAAGTCATTAAAGATGCTGACAATCATCAAGAAAATCTTTTTGTTGTTATTATTGATGGAGAATGTTCTATATCAATTGCAGACTCTAAAGTGTGGTTTATTGATAGCAGTTGCACTCATCATATGTCAGCAAATTTGAAGAGTTTTGAATGCTTATATGTGAATTACATTTTTAAAGTCAGACATGGAGATGGTAGATATGTTGAAGTTAAAGGCAAATGAGCTATGTTTGTTCAAACTCCCTCAGGTATGAAGCTTATAAATGATGTCTTATTTATGCTGGATATTAATCAAAATCTTCTTAGTGTTAGCTAATTGCTCGATAAAGATTATTCTTTATTGTTTAAAAATAAAACTTGTGAGATTGTTGATCCTGTTGGAGTGAGACTTCTCTCTATTAAAATGAATAGGAGAAGCTTTCCTTTAGATTTAAATCATGCTAAATTAAAACATTATAAAATATTAGGCCATACTAATTACAAATCTTTAAAATTGTTATAAGATAAGAAACTTATAACTAATTTGCCACTGGTGAATAATGCTTCTGGTGTTTGTGAGATTTGTTAATTGGGAAAGTTGAGTTAGTCTCCTTTCCTTATTGATCAAGCCTAGAGAGCTACTAAAAAGCTCGAACGTATACATACGGATGTATATGGAGGGATGAGCACTCCATTCTATAATGGCAACAGATATTTCCTCCTTTTTATTGATGATTTAAATAGTTTTTTTTTTTGGGTTTATTTTCTTAAATCAAAGTATGAAGTTTTTAGTGTGTTTCAAAAATTTAAAGCTAAAGTTGAAAAGTAAAGTGGTTGTTTCATTAAGACCTTGAGGTATGACAATGGGACTGAAAATACTTCCTCTCAGTTTCAAAATTTTCTTTAAAATACAAGGATTATTCATCAACTCATAGTCACTTATGCACCTCAGAAAAATGGTGCAAGTGAAAGGAAGAACCAATCAATAATGAATATGGCAAGGTGTCTATTTTTCAAAAAAGGCTTACATAAGGTGTTATGGATAGAGGCTATGAACACTGTTGTCTATCTACAAAATAGATTGCCAATAAGAGCCATTTAAGGCAAAACTCCTTATGAAGCATGTATTAGAATTAAGCCTTTTATAGCCTATCTCAAAATGTTTAACAACATTTGCTATACTCTAATTCTAGAAGCCAAGAGAGATAAGCTTGATCATAGGGTTAAAGTTTGAGTATTTATTGGATATAATAGTGTTTCTAAAGGCTATAGAATTTTAAATCCAAAATTGCAACAAATATATATGAGGAAAAGTGTTAAATTTAATGAAATGTGCTTAGGATTAGAAAATGGATGCTATCACTTCCTTATAAGTAGAGCCTTAAGATCTAATTCTTCAAGATCCTAAATATGTTGGACAAGAAAATTCAGATGACGACTATGCTATGAGAGGTACTAAATCACTTTAAGATATATGCAATAGCTAAAATGTAGTTGTGTTAGAATTGGTAACTATTGATGATGCCCTACAATCGCATGAATGGAAAGCTGCAATTAAGGAGGAGTTCAATGTGATTGAGAAATTGTATATGGGTTTTAGTGCCTAGACCTACAAATAAGCAAGTGATTAGAACAAGATGGCTTTTTAAGCTTAGATTGAATTCTGATGGCATAATTTACAAGCAAGTAAGGTTGGTTGTGAAAGGATATGCTCAGTAACAAGGAGTTGATTTCTTTGAAACATTTTTTCTAGTTGCACGATTGGATATTATAAGATTGCTTCTAGTGATTACAGTAGATTAAGGATGGCAAGTATATCAATTGGATGTGAAATTTGACATTTTTAATGGATTTCTCGAAGAACAAATCTATGTAGAGTAACTTGAGAGCTTTCAAGGAAGTGATGACAAAGTTTACCTCTTAAAGAAAGCTCTTTATGGCTTAAAGTAGGCACCTCGAGCTTGGTATGTGAGAATTGATGGTTATTTATTGAATTTGGAATTTGAAAGACATTGCAATGAAGTAACTATGTACATCAAATAGCAAAAAGATGAAATTCTTATAGTTTCAATCTATGTTGATGACTTGTGATACGTAATAATATCAAAGAAATTGAAGATTTTAGAAGTCAATTGCAACAAGTTTAAATGAATGACTATGGGAAGATGTCATATTTTTTGGGAATTGAAGTGGTTTAATCCTTTCATGGAACCTTCATTTCTAAAAAAAAAAGTTACTGGAATTTTGAAGAAGTTTTGTCTTAGGAAATTTAAACTATTTAGCACACTTGTAGTCTAAAGAGAAAAATTGAAGAAAGAAGCTAGCTTGGTAGATGCAGCAATCTATAAGAGTTTGATTGGCTCATTGATATATCTACCTATTATAAGATATGATATTATGCATGTAACAAGTGTGTTGTCCAGATTTATACATTTTTTTGAGAGAAATTACCTCAAAGTATCAAAAAGAATCTTAAGGTTCCTTCAAAGCACCATTGATTATGTTGTATATTATAGAAGGATTGCAACTTTAAAGTTGTTAGGGTTTTCTAACATTGGGCTGGATTGCAAAATGATATGAAAAGCACTTCAGCATATTGCTTTACTTTTAGCTTAAGTGTTGTATGCTGGTGTTCGAAAAAGCAAGGTTTATTTGCTCAATCAATTGCAGAAGTTAAATAGGTTGCTACCTCAGTTGCTATCAACCATACTTTGTGGTTGAGAAAAGTTTTGAAAGACTTGAAGATTAAGTAATGCAAAGTTACTGAAATTTTATGTTATAACAAATTAGCTATAGTTATGGTGAATGACTTTGTCTTTCATGGAAAGACTAAACATATTAAGATTAAGTAACATGCAATTGAAGAAGCTAAAAAAGAGAATGAAGTACAAATCCTTTATTGTAGTGTTGAAGACCAGTTGGCTGACATCTTTTCTAAAGCACTATAGAAGTAATGTTTTGAGTTCTTAAAAGAAAGACTAGGAGCATTCAGTATCACTTGTATCAAGGAGGAGTGATGAAGTTGTTATTTCTTTGTTTTGTTAATTGTGATATCAAGTGATATGTTCCTTTAATGTCTTACTCCTTAAACAATTTGTAATATTATGTTAAAAGAGCATAACATTGTTTGTTTTTGAATTTTATGTTTAGAAGCTCTATAATGCCATTATAGTCTTAAAACTTACTTGATATTTTGTTTCTATTATCATTGAGTCTAGATAATTGTGAGGCTTCTCTTGTAAGCCAAAACTATTGTATATATATTAAAAATATCAACGGATTATTTGAGGTTATTATTTCTAAAAATTGTTAAGCTTTTTTTTTTTTTTGTATTTTGCTGCTCTCAAATTTTATTCTTTTGAACTCTCTAAATCTATCACCATTTTCTTTAGATTTTATCACAATGCTTATCAATTTGAATTCACTTGTACCTTGCAACATAATAAATAACCAAATAGAAATCAAGAGAAAAAGTTTCATGTTAATACCTTGTAATATACATATGTGTCAATGAAATGCAAACAAATATGATTTACACAAAGTGAACAATCATAAATTACACCTTACCTCATTAAACACTAACTCCCTTTTTGAATCATATTACTTGATTTTAGATTTCTTTATGAGCTCTTTTCTCTATGAATTTATATTGATCCTCCTATTCAACCTTATAAGTGAAGCTATTGCTTTGAAAATTCTTACAATGAGAATTATGCCTGATCACTTTGAAATTGTCATTGAGAATTAACTTCTAGGCAATATAGACATGACAAGGAAAGGGACTTTTAAAAGTAACTCTTTTACATTCTTTGAACCACATTTAATCATGGAAGCTTTATATTTGCATTTTTCACTTTAGATTATTCCCAATTTTCTTTCTTACATAAGTTGTGCTTGAACATTTGAATCTCAAAATGGAGTCAACACCTTCCTTTTATACTCGTGACTTTCCTTGCCTACCTATAAGATTTTATGACTTTAATAAAAGATTATCCTATTAGGAAAAACTTTGAAGTAGTTTATGGTTATCAAATTCATAAAAGGTTATACCACTAAAGCCTTATGTATGAAAATATGACTATCGTAGTCACAATATTTGCATTCATTTGGGTAAAGTTACATCATCACATAATTTCTATGTATGGATTGTGATTTATACCATAATATGAATATCTCAACAACTGAGTCACTTAGTTCCTACATGGTGAAGAAAAAAAGTTCACCAATTATCTAACCATTGGCTGAAGTAATTAATTAGCCCTTTAGGCCACTTAGTCCACATAATTTCAATATTTCCATCTTTAGTTATAATTTGCATACATGGTGTTCGTGTCCCTCCTCTTTTGAGGCCAGTTGATTAGAAATCTGTAAAGACAAAACTTGATTCTCACTTATTAAATCTCGAAAGACAAGAAGGAGGTTCAAGGAATCTCAAACCATTTCTAATTGATTAAATAAGGGAGTGTGAGTTGGGCACTACAAGGTAGAAGTTGCCACATAACCAAAGTCTGGAAATACCTTGTAGGGTTAAAACTAGAGAATGGTTTGAAACCTTACTATTATTTGTACCTTAAGTTAATACGAAATTTTAAATTGAATTCATAATTTATCATTTTCCTCAAGTAAATATTGAAATTAAAATAAAACATCCAATCATATAGGGAAATAATAAAATGAGCATATTATCAAAGGCGAAGGAAATGCATAAAACTGGAAGAAGTCATATATCAAATCGAGCAATTGATTATTTTGAGAACTTTGGTTCTCACATACCAATTTGTGAAAACAAATGTTATTATTATGACTTATATTAAAGAAAAATCAAAACCTATTCTATTAGAAAGCACCAATTAACTATATAAAAACAATTTTATATATTAGAAAGCACCAATCAAAACCTATTCTATTAGAGAGCACCAATTAACTTTATAAAAAACGATTTTAGGTTATCTTTTACAATGTGTAAAAACCATTTTCTACCTATTACAATATTTATAGAGTATATTGTGAAATAAACTAAATGAAAAATAAAAATCAAAATTACGTGGAAATTTCCTAAATTACATTCTAATCTAAAGAAATAAAAAAACAAAAATAACATCACAAAAGGGAAGGAAATGATCAATTTAAAAGAACAAAAATACCAAAAAGATAGACGCCAAATAGACCAAGCAGATTTCCCTTAAGTATAATTGCTTTTAAGGAGCCTTTTTTCCTCTTGATCATGTTTTCATCAAAAGTAACTTCCAAAAATCAAAATAAAAATTTCAAAAAGTATTTAAATATTTTTTATCGTTTGCACATTTTTTTAGGGTAAAAAAATCCTTTTTTTTTTGCTATAACTGTCAACTTTTATAGCTGACAATGTCAAGGGCAAAATGACCATTTTGAAAGCTTTAAAACAACTATTTTTGCAAGCCCTAAATGGTTATTTCACAAACTAAAATAGCCATTTTCAAGCTCTAAAATGGCTATTTTGGCAAAGAAAATGGCTGTCTTGGCTCTAACCAAAATGACATCTTTCTTCTAAAAGCATCTATAAACTCATTTTCTTTTATTGTTAAAACACCTTTTTTGAAGCTTGAAACCCTTAAAACTCAACACTTTATGTTGATAATGGCCTTTCAACTAGAAAATGGATTATAAGTCAGATGTTAGGATTCTTTTATCAAGTTTCCTTATCTTGTTTTCATCATTAGGCAATTAGAACTTGAAAGCCCTAAAACTTAGTGTCTACAGTTACCCTCAACATTAGGAGGCAATTATAGAGGTATGTGAGGTGACCCAAAGTTTAGTGTGATATACCTTATGGGGTGACCCTCTTTGGCTTGTTCCTATTTCAAGAGTCTTCTCTTTGCCAGACAGAGGGAGCTATTGTGTCTGACTCTAACTTAGATAGGGTAAGAGCCATTACATCTAATTTTAACTTTAAATAGGGTGAGAGCCATTACATCTAATTTTCTTTTAGACAAGGTACGGTCTATTGCATTTGATTTTGCTTTAGATAGGGCAAGGACCATTGCATTTGATTTTACTTTAAACAGGAGAAGAGCCATTGCATTTGATTTTTCTTTAGACAAGCGGAAAGCCATTGCATTTGATAGGGTGAGGGTCATTGCATCTAATTTTAAATAGGGTGAGAGCCATTGCATCTGCATTTTATTTCAAGTAAGGTAAAAGTGGTTGCATCTGATTATGGTTCTAAAAGTGAAGCTAGTAGCTAGCCTCTTGCAATTGGTGAAGCTATGTTGTTTAGAAGATAGGTTCAATAATCAAATGGATTGAATACCTGCTAGTTAATTAATAAGTGAGAGATCTCATTCTTTTGTTAGGAAAGAATGCATAAGAATGTGTGTACTTGTGTGAAAAAAGTTTTTATAATCCCATTTTTATCTATCTTTTCATGTGTATTATTCTTATGTCTTTTTTTATGATTATTATCATTTATCTAGGAAACAAAAAGAATATATCTTTACATATAAAGAAAAATTTGATACATAAGGTAGAAATATGTGCTATCCTATTACATTAAAAAGTAAATAAATAAATGAAAAAGAGAGAAAAGTCCTAATGATCTCTAGGAGGTAGATGTCAAGTGGATTCCAGCCAATAGATGCATGCCTCTACCTACTTTAGACACTGAGGGATGTCTACATACTGTGATTTCATCTGGATTTGCATGCCCTAGACTAAGTCTTGGACCTCTAACAAAATATCCATGACTGATGGATTAACTGCTCTAGGTACGAAGGTAAATGGTTTACCCTTGCCTATGCAGAGGCATTGTCATCAAACATGCTTTGGTGTAGGTGATGGCATACACTGATCTGGGATGCCCCCAAGTAGCTCATCCAAAGATGAGGTGAATTGGGCCATCTCTACATCCATCATCCTAGGCTTCTCATCTATCTCACCTATAAGCTCAGCCGTAGTGAGTAATTTATAGCCAGCTGGGGTCTTGGGATCTAAGCACACAATCCCTAAGATAATGTCCTTGTCAACAATGAATTGCTATTAGATAGCTTGACCCATGGTAGTCTCCTATACTTTGAGCGTAACTAGTAAAGCTGTAATGACACCTTCTATTACTACCCCTTTATTAAGGCTCTGACTAATCCAATAGAGCTGCTCAAGAATGGCGAACATTGGGTTAAAATAGACATTTCACTCTATGGCACATAAGCTAAAGACCTCTGTATGGTTAATCTATCATATACTCTTAACTCAACTTAAATAAGATAGTGTAGAGAAATGGTGCATATACTAGTGAAATGGGATACATAAGGAAGCTAGCTTCATATAGTTAGATTGATAAACTTTCTTAGGATGCTTGATAATCTCCCAATGCTCAATGAGGTGCTCTAGAAGATCCAACACTCCATCTAGTGGCAAGTGGAGCAGCTCTGAGAACCTCGATAGGGACACGACATATTGGATCCCTTAGACTCTAAACTAATTGGCTGTGAGGTCCATAAAAGATGTCTGCTAGTACTACAGGGTACTCAAAAACTCTAGGGTGATGGTAAGATATGTGGATAGGTACATCATGTAGAATTTACACCAATTGACCTGGATAAAAAATTGCTTGACTCTCTATAAAATGCCCAAGTCCTATAGTGTAGGTGCATAGATACTTGCTCTTGATCCAGCTCACATTGGCAAGGCACTAAAACTACTCAACTTCTTTAGGCTTGAGCCATGCTGGAGGTTATACATATGTTGGGATCGATTGTTTCCTAGGTCTGCTCTATTGTCTTGGAGGCATTTTATGAAAAAAAAAATAGTATGGAATGGGAAAGTTGTAAATTGGGTTGTTTGGATGTAGAAATGAAGAAAAATAGTTATTTTGTAGGACCCAAAATAGCCATTTTATTGCCTAAAATGGTCATTTTGATTGGGCCAATGGGGCCCTAAAAACAGGTGTTTTACCCTAAGGAAAATTATCATTTTGACCTTTTAGGTATACAAATGCATGCAATTATGCATTTTTGATCCTCATGCAAGCCAATTCTTCTTTATAATAGCTAGAAATTTCACATATTCTTTGAACTGCATTCATGACACACCCTCTACATGGGAAATTCCTCTTCGAGTAGGCTTTAGCGGATTGAAATATGTGTGTAAGATCAAAGCTGATTTGTCTTTCTTGCATGTTGCTTCCCAATTTTGGAACCAAATATTCTACTTGTTCTGCTTTACAACTTAAGAGTTATATCCCCTTTCAAAGGAGTTTGCTATAATTTTAGGCATCTAATATTCTCATGATGCTATGCTGTGCTGCCCCAACTATGTTCCCAATTATCCCTAGAAAGTTATTGATGCTTTAGGTGTCCTTCCTTCTTTGATCATTGAATGGATATTGGAGGAGAGTGTTCCACTAGACTCCTTTCTACCTAAAGTGACAATTAGAAATTTGGTAAAGAAAATAAATAGCATAGCACCTATATAAAGTAAAGTAAAGTTATACTAGAGCACCTGATGAGTTTTTGCCTTATTCTTGATCCATCTTTTACCTAGGAAGCTCTTTTTGATTTTCATTCCTAATAAACCTTTTTAAGATAGATTGCCCTTGACAAGTTTTCACCCTACCCTAAGCTTGACTTTTAATAAGAAAGCTTTTTTAGACTTTAATTCCTAACAGTTTTTTTAAGGTATGGTTATGGGAAAAAAACTTTATTTATTGGTTGATCCCCTACTTGAGTTATCCCCACTTATCACTTGAAGAATTTGCTACCTCGCAGATAGCTGTATCATTACACCGATATAGATTAATAAGTTGTCTAGTTGAAAGCTATTTCTAATAAAGCTATTATTATCAAGTGCCCTTAGATTCTTTTTACTTATGTTTAGTGCCATGGCAAATTTGGGTGTGTTCTTTTGGTTAGGATTTACCGAGTTTTTTTTGCATATCGTATCACTGTGCTAGGTAGTTTGGGGAAAGCAGGATATTGTTAGATTGCCTTTGTCCTTCATGGGTGGACTTTTGATTGTCACTTTTGCTATTGGCTATCACGATTTATGGAGGAGCTTACTAATAAAACTGAACATCCCCTTGATTTTTGATCGCAACGTTCAAACTAGCAAAGAGTATAAGAGTGGGTGAAGAGTTTTACAAATAACAATAGATCAGGTTGGCTAAAAAATACAAAGTAATGGCAGCAAAAAAAGAATAACATGATAGTTATCTTTAAGGACAAAATCAATAAAATGCTAAAAAATTATAATTATTCTTATAGTCCTATCTGATTGCACCATTCTAGCATTATATGGTAATCATAACATGACATTAATGCAATAATCCATTTCTCCATTTAATCAAGGGAAATCTTAATGCATCTTAGCTCCTATCATCAATCAATCCTCACTAGTTTTCATGATTGACCATTTTCTCTTGACCTCTAATTATTGTATAGGATGCCTTTTTCAATTTTCATCTTATCTAGGTGTCCACTATTAATTAGGTCGCCATTTTTTAATTTCAACGTGTAGGATTTTCTTTTCTTTTTTTAACCATATAGTCTCTTCAACAGATCTAAGTTGACTAGCTCCTTGAACTCATTACCCTCACTATATGTGAAAAATGGTTGCCCCTTTTGGTAAGATCTATTTAAGAATGAAAGGATCTTTCCTTTTTGGTCTGAACTTCCCACTGGGATAAGCTATTCTAGGTCTCATCTTTTTGTAGACTAAATATCCTTTTTTTAACTTATGACCTTTAACTTTTTTATTGAATGCCCTAGCCATTCGCTTCTGATATATTTAATTGTGGTACTTGGCTTTTATTCACTTTTCATCCAATAGATTCGATTGATGTGGCTTTTGTCTGACCTAGTTTTCTTCATCAATTTTGGCTTCTACAATCACCTATAAATATTTTAGTTCGATTTCTCCTAGAAGCACCACGTCTAACTCATAAACCATGGAAAATGGGATGGCCCATATGGAAAATTGTTATGATGTTCTATATTTCTAAAGTACAAAAGGAAGTTTTTCTACCCAATCCCTATAGCTCTCTACTGTCTTAGCTTGAATCTTTTTTATGTTTTTATTAGCTGCTTCAATGGCCTAATTAGGTTGTGGTCTATAAGGAGAAGACTTATGATGTTGTATCTTGTACTTTTATATGAGTTTTTTGGTTTCCCCTAGAACTATACCCCATTATCTGATACCATATGATGTAAGATCCCATATCTCTATATGATATTTTTTTAATGAACCATGCCATTTCTTTTGCCTTTAACTTTTAAAAAGATTCAGCTTCGATCTATTTGGAAAAATAATAGATAGGCAGCATAATGAATCAGTGTCCATTTGATCCTATTGGATGCACCTCCCCAATTATATCAATTCCCCAAGCTACAAATGGCCAAGGAGTAGACAAGCTATGTAATTTTGATAAGGGTGTATGGTTCAGATACCCGTGCTATTAGCATTTATGACATTTCTTGACATATACTGAATAGTAGTTATCTATCATTAACCAAAAGAGCCCTATCTCATAATTTTCTTTGCCAAAGATAAAACATTCGTATGAGTGCTACATGACGTTGAATAAATTTCTTCCATCACCTTTCTGCCTCGTCCCCATTTAAGCAATGGAGTTAGATACCATCAGCTTATCTCTTATATAGAATTCCACCAACATTGATAAATTGGGTGGACAACATTCTCAGTAGTCTTTTCTTCCTATCTATAGCTTTTTCTAGTAGATTCCTTATTTCTAGATAATTCTAAATAATATAAAACCATGGTTTCTTTCCACCCGATTTTGACCCTATTAGTTGTTCAAGTTTGTAGCAAGGCTTCTCTAAGCTTGTAATGATTACTAGTTTCATGATTATGCCTTTCAAGTTATCCCATATGAAGACTAGTGTGGCTAAAGCATCTGCAAGTTGGTTCTCTTCCCTCAAAACATGGCGGAAGGTAGACATGTCAAATGACCTGTTGAGGAGTCTTAAGTGTAATAGACTTGTAGATACCCATTTTTGTCCGAGCTTTAATAGGTACATCGTACAATGAATTTATATGATGATAATTAATAGTTATTGTTATATTATGGGATGTAAATTAATTCAATATATGAT